>PVJH01015227.1:0-54121 GCA_004026705.1 Nesogale talazaci
TGTGTGTGTGTATGTGGGCATAAATTATTGGCAAGACAACTCTTTAGGGGATGCCCTGTATCTCTGTTGTCCTTGTTAGCTGCCTTCAATTCGGCCTCCACTCATGTTTACCACATGAATAGCCAGACCCATCGTATTTTCATTAGCTGATTCTTTTGGAAGTAGACCAACAGATCTTTCTTCTGGTATGTCTTAGTTGTGAAACTACTGAAAAGCACGTCTTCACTGACAGGCAAAGCATGGTGGCACTTGAGGTTGCATTGGTCAGAACACGAATGTGGGACTCATGCATGCAAAGCGAGAGTTCTCTTACTGAACCACAACTTCCTCTGTCTTTCCTCTAGAAAGTACAGAATGTCTCACTGACACCCATTGTGACAGTGGGTACAGTCAGTGGGGAGTATTATTTTCCCCCATCACTTTTCTGTGGATGGAAGAATGATGGTGATCTAATTCTATAAATTCCTCTGAGTTTATGGACTGAAATACTTCTACAGTAATAAACTTTTTTGTCCACCATTTAGTATCCGAAAAATCTAGACATAATGTCAGTTAGAGAAAAAAATCAAGTTGTAGAAAAATATACTGAGGAATAAATTGAGAAACATGTAAAATGCGCCTTACAGCTTTGGTCACATTATATGTGGTAAATGTATAAAATGCAATTATAATATTGGATTCTAAAATTCAAGAAGAGACTTTTCTTTGATGCTGTGGCCAAGAACAGGGCATTATTGGAGAGGGGTGTGGAAGGCACATTTAAAGCCCTTGTGATGTTTTATTTTTAATTTTGATATTGGATACAAATGCTTATTCAATTAATATGTGTACATATTTATATGCCAGGAATATTTACTAATAAGTTCAAGCAAAATAGCCTATCTTCACGGAAAATGTATACCTTTAATAAAAAGACTGTATATATTTAAAATACATAGTATACATAGTGGAAGTTCTCAGAAAGTCAAGATGAGCCTAATGCTTAAATATCCCCCGATAAGCAGTACTAAACGGTGATTCAGTTGGTACTCACAGGAGACATCCAGCTGACTTCACCTCTATGGAAACCATGTGGTCCAAAGGCTATAGCTGCTGACAAAAGGAGAACACATTCTCTCTCTCCCTCAGAGCGGCTGGTCAGTTTCAAATGGCACACCTTGTGGTTAGCAGCCCAACCCATCACCACTATGCCAATCTTAAATTATACCTAGGTTTTCCGAGTGCAGCCATATCAGAGAAGGCTGACCAATTTGGCATCTCATTTTGTGCTCGGTTATTTCCCTCCCCCCAAGCTTGGTGGTTCCACCACACCCAGCTGTGCCACAGAAGAAAAGCTTGGCTATCTGCAGTTCTAAGTAATACAACCAGGAAAACCCCAAGGGACACTTCGACTCCATAACACATGAGGTTGCACGAATGGAATTCTGTCAAGAGCAACAGGCTCGGTGTTTGGGATAAGGGGATTTACTGGTCCTTCACCCGCACCCCACTGCTGTTGTGTCCATTCCAACTCATGGCGTTGCTAACTCATGGACAGTGGAGAGCAGTTCCAAAGCCTTTCTGAAACTGCCCGTCCTTACAGGAACAGAGGGCCTCAGCTCTCTCCCGTGGAGGGCCTGGTGGGCTTTAAGCACAGGCTTTATGTTTACCAGTCCGACACTTGACCCACTGCACCACCAGGGTCCTTAATCAATCATTTGTGCTCAACTACTAATGCAAAGGTTGGTGTTTCTGTAACCTCCTCCCTGGGGTACGAACAACAGGGAAGTGGGTGAAGCTAGTGTATGATATGACAAAATGATAATAATTCATAAGTTATTAAGGGTTCATGACGGAGGGGGGAGTGGGGTGGGAGGGGGAAAATGAGGAACTAATACCAAGGGCTGAAGGAGAACGAAAATGTTTTGAGCATAATGATGGCAGCAAATGTACAAATGGGCTTTGCATACAATAGGTGTATGTTTGGATTGTGATAAGAGTTATATGAGGCCCCAATTTGATCTTCCTTTTGACCCATTATAAATGCTTCCAATTTCTCTTATGTTCTCATTTCTTGTCAATTGAAGCTTTTCTGTTTTATTTTGTCACTGTTGTTGACTTCTTATTTGTTTGGGAGTGTTTTCGGGTTTTTTTGTTTTGTTTGGCTCTTAATTTTGTTTTTATATGTTTTCTGTATATGAAATCCAAGATAGTGAAAGCTGTAGAGACAGGGTGAAAAATTTCCTCGGGTCATGTATGGCAGGGGAGTTAGCAGGATCCAGGAGCGGGGAGCAAACAAAAATAAATACAAGAAAGGAGAAAATAGTCTAAAATGCATTGTGGTAATGATTGCACAACTGTTCTTAATATAACTGAACTGTTGAATAATAAGATACATGGATTATATGCCAATAAAATTATTTTTAAAGTTAAAAAAAGTTGGTGCTTCAGACTTACCCTACAGCACTGGGGAAGAAAAGACCGTGGATTGAATTCCATGAGATTAAATCCATTACGATCCTATGATGTAGTTTTTCTCAATAACACAAGGTTTCACCATGAGTTAAGATCAATTCAATTGCCAAGAGTTTGGAGCTACTCAAACTAACTTTCCCGCTTACTACATTGGCCTTCCGCATGTTAAAGTTGTATTTTCAAGTCAAAACTAAACACTGGGCTCTCTGTGACCCCCATGCGCATCAGAAAAGAACTGTGCTCCTTAAGGTTGCTGTTTTCTGGTTTTCAGAAGTTGATCATCAAAGATTTCTTTTAAGGTGTCTCTGAGTTGACGTGATCCTTTGACGCTAGCAGCTTAAGACAGTAGCCATTTGCACCCCCTAAGATTTGGCTGTAGCTTAGCCTTTGTTGATTTTTAAATTCTATATTGTAATATATATATATATATATTACTTTGAGTATATCACATGCATTAATATTTGGGGTGTGGTACGGTTTCAATTTTATTAGGGATACTTTTGAACTCAGTTTCAATAATGTCTTTGGCTTGTGTCTTTATTTTGTGGTTGCTTTCCTCAGTGAATATACTTTCTTAAAATGATATTTGATTTACCATGAATATTCAAGGTGGAAATATACCCAAACTGAATTAGATATGAGGGAAAGTGTGCCTGGGCTTCTATACTACTTTCATGTGACTGTGGTGAGTTGCTATTGAGTTGCCGATGTACAACAGTGACCACATGGGCAACAGAATGAAAACCCAGCTTGGCTGTACATCATCCTCTCAGTTCTAATTGAGCCCGTTTGTGTAACCATTGTGTCAATCCATCGCTTCTTTGCTGCTTCTCTGCTTTACCACACACAGTGTCCTCTTTCAAGACCGGCCTCTCCAAACATCATGTCCAGAGTACCTGAAATGAGCTTTCTGCTTGTACCCCTTCCGAGAAATTTGTTCTCTGGGTCATCCTTGCTACTTTCAATGTTCTTTGCCAGCACAGTAATTCAAATTATATCTCTTAATAAATTCCCTTGTAAAAATTTCCCAGCAATTTGCCAGGTACATAAGTACATATGCTACTTGCATGGCAAATTTTAAATTGTAACTTTTACTTGCAGTTAATTTGAATATTATCACTGAACAAGTGGGCTTAAAGTTAGGAATTTTTAAATTTGTGATTTATTCTCCACCCTTCAAATAGAATTAAAGAGGTGAAAAAAATCTTTAAAGTCAGCAAAAAAAGAATTACATAAATCTTTCAGCTTAGTCTATTATTTAAAACCTCTCATTATACGAACTCTCTAATAGCCACACTAGCCTTCTGATCTGTCAGGTCCCTACTGAATCAATATTTCACACTTGTTTTTTGATCCTTATAAATGTAAAACCTACACATGACTGGAAAATTCAATTTTGCAGCAAAATATAAATGAAATGCAAGCCCCCATCAGATAGCACATGTAAATACAAATCATTATTATGTTAGATAATTTCAGATCTTTTAACAAATTAATGTTTGTGTTTACTACATGTACATATACTCATATGTATCTTAGGGATTCAAAAAGTTTGTGGAAAACACCCAATATCTTCTAATTCCAATTTCTCAGGTATTATATAAAGCCCTCTGACATATTCTGTTGTTGGGTGTCTTCAATTCAGTTCTGATTCCAAGTGACCGCTAGTGACTGAGTAAAACAACTCCACAGTATTTTCTAACCTATAATCCTTAAGAGAGAAAATAGCCTGGTCTTTTCACCTGTTGTCATTGTGTGGGTGCAAATGATCAATATTTTTTGTTAACAGCAGAGTGTATAACTGTCTCACCACTGACTCTCTCTCTCTCTATATATATGTGTGTGTGTGTGTATACACATATACATATATATGTATGGATAGGAAATGGCTTTAAAAATTTTGAGAAAAGTGGAATTAAGGATAATGGAAATTTTCCATGAAGTTTTAGTTTATTTCCGTGAAGTTTATATATTAATTTATATATAATATATGTACACAAAACACATATATAAACAGGAATGATAGCTACTATTTATTGAACACCTACTATGTGCCTCTATGTATATTTCATGTATGTTTAAGCATTTGTAAACTTATTTTCAACCTTCATATGTAAAAAAAGATAAAATACAGAAACATTTAAAAGTTACACAATGTTCCTTTTTTACTAAGCAAAAAGTGCTGGAATAGATGTTCAAGTTGACATTCTTAATATTTTGCCATCTTTATAGTAAAACTATAGCTCTCATAAGCATATATTGCACATATTACCAAATCCTTGATAATAATTTATTTAAAATATAATTGTTTTGACTGTCATAAACAATCTTGAAGTTCTTTTATTTGTAATCTATTAAGCCCAACCACATTATTTAAAGGCTTTATTTTTGTGAATACATCATTTCAATGATCCTAACAAATTGTTTCCTATGTCGTATGTGTTAAAAGTAGAGGGGAATGTATTTGGAGTGAGAATAGTGCCATGAGCTGGAGATTTGGGAGTTATATAAAGATCAATGGAAATCCAAGAGCATATGTTATGCCTCGAGCTGACCAGATTGATTTTGAGATTAGAAAGATCATTGTGGCTACAGAGTCGATGGATTAGGAAGGGATGGGGGTGGCAGGAAGTAGGGGGATAGTTTAGCAGCCTGTTAAGTGATCTTGGAAAGACACTTTGGTGGCCTGAGTATGGATTTTGACAGTGGAGAGGGATGTAAGTAAAGGGATAGAAAAGATTTAAAAGGCAAAGGGGTTGTAGCTTGTCACAGAGAAGACTGTGTCAAGAGTGGCCTTCAATTTATGGATTGAACACTAGGACAGAAGTAGGTACATCTGCAGAGTTGGTATGGCACACAGAAGGAAGAGATTTCAGAATGGAGGGTTGAATTTGGGTCATAATGCTATTGTGGTTCTGGTGCACTGTTGAATATCTATGGAGATCATTTGAGATAGAGATACAACTTTTGGGTCATTAAAGGTATAGAAAGGAAAAGGGAGACAAGACAAGAGAACTCTGGGGGAGAGAAAATATTTGAAAGGACAGGCAGATTGAAGAAAATGGCATGGGGGTGTGGTGGAGGTCAGTGGGTTCGCATCTGAAGGCCTTCATTTCCCATGACTGTTTGCCACATGGCAGAAATCAGACATGCCCCCACCCCCCAATCTTCCTTTCCCATTCTGACACCAACTGCTCGCCCCCCCCCCCCACCGCCACACACGCATACACACAACCCTCTACTTCTGTGGCTGGGTTCCATAATTCATTGTAATGGTCACTTAGGGAGAATTATCACCATTTTTTTTGGGGGGGGTAGTTAACAGTTGAGAAATTAACAGGATACCATTACTCAGTCAGAATAGTTTCTTCTCGGCATGCTCACAGAAGAACCCTCTCTGTTCCTCAGTCTCTTGACTTGGCCTCAGACCTGCTCAGGTAGGGTTGCCAATAAATATTCCTTCCACCATAAGGATGGAGGCACTCTGCTTCAACTCTGTGGGCTAGCAAATCCAGCTCCCTCAATTAAGTGCCCAGAGGCACCCCACTCCACCAGCCGGTGTCCTGCCCCCAGGCTCTAAACTTGCCTTGCTCTGTGGTTTGGGAATTCCACTCCTTGTCTCATTCTTTGCTTCCTGATTCCGCTGTTGCTACTACTCTGATGTCAAAGCTGTGTGTGGATCACTGAAGTTCAATGAGCCGGGATTTTGGGGATGCAAAGGATCCACCATACTCCTGGATCTTCTCTTTTACTGATAGTGCACATCTGTTATGACTTATTTCATATGCAGCAGAGTGGAAGTTGTAATTGACTGTGTTAAGCATCCCTCACCACTGAGTCATAATGCAAACAATGTCTCCCCCCACGTTCTTACCCCGTTGCAGCAGGAAAACAAAGGTCCTTTGATGGGAATTACAAAAGTTATGGCTAGAAAAGTCATATGGAAAACTCACTCCATTGTATAGAGGAAGTAGAATGGGTGCTCAGAAGAAACAGTCATGGAGAGACCCAGACAAAAATGCTATGTAGAAGTCCGGGAAAAGTTTGATGAGAGACTAGTTAAATGTGCCAAATGCTTCTCAAAATTCAACCAAATTACTTCACTCCTGTTAATTTTTTTCTTTCAATTTTCAGGGACTCATAATTTAGAAGACATTAAATACATGCTATAATTATTATTACTTACTCAGATAAATTTAATCAAGCTGTTGAGTCACAGAAACAGAAACTTAACAGATATAGTCAATTCTTTTTAATGGCCCTTTCTTTATTTAACAATTCAACTCCAAGTCTGTGCTCTGTCTTTACTGAATTCTCAGTTTCTCTTGGATGCCTGATTGACTATTTTCTTCTAATCTCCTCCACCTAACTATCGGTCCATTTAATTTTACAGTTATTAGTCAATTAACTAATTTACCTTAGGACATAGTGGTACACATTAGCCAGATTTCTCACCATCATAATTATTTGAAGGAAGCCATTCATTGCAGTTTCACTGATTTCATTGCCCTCTAATTCACTGATGGTTGCTTCTCCTGCCGTTTGCCTGTCCTTATTTTGAGAGCGGGTCCTTTTGCATCCTTCACACTTCTTTGAGTGGTAGCTGATGCATTCCTCTGAATCAAAGCATCAGTGAACTTTCAAATATTTTAAATATCTTTAAATATGAATGAAGCCATAACAAAAATTGTCAAATTCACATTACTTTAGAACAGTGGTTCTCAAAGTTCCTTAATGCTGCAACACTTTAATACAGTTTATCATGTTGTGGTGAACCCTGAGTCATAAAATTATTTTCATAACTGTCATATTGCTATGGTTATAAATCGGGCGACCCATGTGAAAGGATCCTTCGACCCCCAAAGTAGTCGCAAGCCTTAGGTTTGGAACCACTGTTCTAGGGCATGTCCTTGATCCCTACCTTGCTTCTCTCTCCTTCCATAAGCATAGATTTTTTTTTTACCCACTTCGCATTATCAGCCACTGTTTGCGTTATGAATGGACAAAGAATTATGGCAGTTAGGGAGACAGTTCACGGAGTGATTCTGCAACTGTGTACTTCCTATGGCCTGGGAATGGGTGGACTAATACGCTTATTTTGTGGGCATATATTTGTTTGTCTCTCTGTGTGTGCATGTACACATATGTGTGCCCATTCATATGTACATGAGTGCTGTGTGTGTAGGAAAGAGGAGAGGGGATAGTACATGTATTGCAGAAGCTGAGGTAATTTAAGCCCACTGACTAGTTAAATTTTAGACTACATGAGCCTTAACACTACAGGGAGAGGAGACGTTCCACTTTTGTCAAGAGTTAGTCTCAGAAACCCACAGGGTCCATTCTCCTCTGTCCTCTGTGAATCTGAATCCACTCCATGAGAGTGAGTTTGGTTTTGGTTTGAGCCTTATCAATTTTCTACCACTACATTAACTCACACATCTTCATTCAAGTGTAAGAAGTTTTCAGGTATGGTAGAAGTACAATTGACCTCCCATGTAGGTAACTACACTGTTATGTCCTCTGGCTCCCACATACCACATTTCTTCTTTGCTTATTATCCACTACCTCTGCTATTTCAGATTCTCCAGAATTTTGTGCAAATCCCACTTACCCAACATTGTCTATTAAAACCAATTCTAGCCAAATTCAATCATGCCATTCCCTGAATCCAATTAGCAGATTGCCTGACTCATCTCGAATTTGCTTTTGTATGCTGATCAACAGAATTCTAAAGATGGTTCCCCAAGAATGGTGCTCCTTGATCATTAGGTATTAAAATGTCTGAAGTTAATTGACCTTATAATATGCAGACTACCTTATGATTGGCAGATGAGCTGACATACAACAGTGCATCTGGTGGTGTGACGTGAGAGTTGGACATCCTGCTCCTTTCCTTCAAATGGGGCAAAAGTGGAGGTATCATTTTAGCTTAATCGAACTCCAAGTGATCAAGATGAAATTGGGACTTTGCACACTTCTTTGGAGTCCTCGATTCCCTGTCTTCTTTGCTTCTCTCACTCTCTTCATGATTTTCCTGGGGCACTTCCTTAATAAACCACATACCAATGAAGCCTCCTCCAATGTTCTGCTTATGCTCCAGGCTGTGGTTCTGACACATCCTTCACACTGAAACTGGGACCATCTTTCACCTGAACAATGGATAGATTTTTAAAGAGAACAGTAGCGCTCCAGGAGAAATGTATTCCTCATAAAAATCAAACAAACAGGGTCAAAAGGGCTAAGATTCATCTGAAAAACAAGCTCAGAAGGACGAAAGGGGCATGAAAGAAAGACAAATGGAAAACTGAAATCCAAAGAGGAAGTGGGAAGAATGCTGGCATGTTACAGGAATTGCGATTAATATCATGAAACAAAGAAACAAACAAAATGTATAATAGTCAAATGGAAATCGAATTTGCTCTGTAAGCTTTTCATTCAAACCACAATCTTTTTTAGGGGGGGGGGTTCTGCTGAGTACAACACTACTCAAGACTAGTGAACAGATAGAAGAAGTGCTATCATGCACTTAAAAATGATAAAAGACTAAGGAAAAGAAAGTTGAAAATAATATTTCACCTCAGGCTCAAATGTGAATAGCTACATTCATATTTTACCATAAAGCCAATTTGGTAGAGATGATCTTTTTTTAATATTTCAAATTCTCTTCAGGCTAAACAATAACTAACTCATGCACTACTGATTTGGCCTAGTTTTTATATGGAGCAAAAGATACAACAATTGCATAATTTATACAGCATGAGTACATGGGAGGGCTGAGCCCTCGGGGTGTAGTGGTTGCGTGCAGGACTTCGGCCCACTGGGTTGGAGGTTCAAAACCAGCAACAGGGCTGGGCCTCCTACTCCCACCACCAGAGGGCAGTGCTGCCCCCAAAACAAAAAACAAACAAAATTCCTCATGAGTACATGAGAATGCTATGCCCTGATATCATTAATATGTAAAATGTGTGTGTGTGTGTGTATATATACGTATATATACACATATATACATATATATACATATATACACACACATTCATAAGCAATGGTTTTCAAAAAGTTCATGGAAAGCTTACATTATTTTTCAATTTCCTTTTTCCACAAATGTTTTAAAACCCTCTTGAGTGTGTGTGATATTTTATTATATTTTGGTGAAAGCATACACAGAAAATCAGGTTCTTGATGAAGAACTTGTCCATAAAATATTCAGGGACATTGGTCCCATTCTTCACATTGTGTCAGCATTCTCATTATTTTCATTCTAGTTTGCTCCTTTCCTATTAGCCTAGTCTGGCTCCTTCCAATCTTCTCATCTGTGATTTAGACTAACGGTTGACTATTTGGTCTCACATAGTTAATTTTTAAAACAGTGCAGCTCTCAAGGTTGACAGCTTCCCCTTTTTGAGCTAACTTACTATTTAGCTAAAAGGTGTCTTCAGGAAATAGTTTGGGAGAAGGTTTAAAGGAATGTCAGGGCAATTGTCTCAGGATTTATACAGTCTTAAAGGGCACAGTAAGTCTGAGTTTTTTGAGAATCTGAAATTAAAGTACATATATTTCCATATAAATATTTCATGAATAATGGCAACTTAAGATAATTCGTTGGGAAAATGGGATATTTGCAGAGTTCCTATGCCAATCAATTCATACCAGAGCAGTGAGCAGTAGCAACTGTATTCTAAAATATTCAATATAAGAGTGACAGTGAAGTGAAAAGCCACTCTGAGGCTATGGATATCAATTCCATCCTGGGATTTCAATAGCAGCCTGCAGGGATTAATGATTAGAATCACTTCCCTGGACATTCATCATGATGGACATTATTGCTGAGAACAAGGGAGATGCTGATGAAGGTAATGGTAGGATGACGATGGACTTGTACTACTTATTCTTGTCAGGTATTGTGCTGAGCACCTAACGTGCATTAGCTCATTTACATCAATCCATTTCATAGTCATGGACTGTATGTATTGTTACACCTTTTCAGTCTTTGGGCATGATATTGAACTTCTGGAAAAGTCCATTATTGTTAGGAGTCACGTAATTTAAAAATAGAAGGCACAGCTTCAAGTTTAACCTGCATGGAGCAAAGCTTCATTTCTTGCCATCACATGGAGAGGGTTAGCTTCCAGATCTGCCTTACCACCTAAGTGCTCACAGTTAATAACTCTAGGTTAAATTTAGGAACTCATGATCTAATAAAGATCATGATTGTAAGCACTTACAAGGCTTTAAAATGTTTTTTTCTTTTAATTATCGCTTTAGAGAATATGTTTTTTAAATGGGTGCAAAACAGAAAAATGAATAAGCCCTTTGTCTTTGAGGTCATTGCAATTATTAGTGACCCTATAGGACCCATTTGAATTGCTCGGTAGGCATTCTGAGACTATAAATCTCTGAAGGAGCAGACCAACTCATCTTTCTTCTGAGAATCAGCTGGTGGGTTTGAACTGCCAACCTTGTGGTTAACAGTCACAAGGGATCCTATAGCTATTCTAATAATGGGAAATTGCTAAAATTCATATTAGAAGGGACTTTAAATCAAATATATGATTTGGAAGTCATATTAAAGTGAGTCTTAAGGAAGAAACACGGGCTGAGCCCCAGTGGTGTAGTGGTTGTGCGCGGGACTGTGGCCCACTGGGATGGAGGTTCAATTCCAGCTCCACAGAGCAAAGGCTGGGCCTCCTACTCCCACCACCAGAGGGCAGTGATGCCCCCTCAAGAAATAGAGGAAACATTTTGATTTTAGTTGCTGCTCCATAGTAAACAATAACTGACATATATAGAATTGATTTGAGCAAATATTGTTATTGATCAAATTATAAATTCTTTCAGAGTTTGGTCATGCCATGTTTTTTTTGTTTTGTTTTGTTTTGGGGCATCACTGCTCTCTGGTGGTGGGAGTAGGAGGTCCAGCCCCACTGCTCGAATTGAACCTCCGTCCCAGTGGGCCGCAGTCCCGCGCACAACCACTACGCCACCGGGGCTCAGCCCCATGCCATGTTTTGCACGGAATAAAAAAGATACTCATGACTGCCTTTGAATCAATCCTGAATCACAGTGGCCCTATAGAACAGGGTAGAAGTGCCCCTGTGGATTTCTGAGACTGTCACTTTGTACAGAAGCAGAAAGCTCCATCTTTCTTTGGAGGAACAACTGGTGGTTTTGAGCAGCAGGCCTTGCCAATAACAACCCACTGTATTAAACACTAAGTCACTAGGGCTTCTGTGAGCCCTAAGGAATATTGTAAATTGTGACGATAGATCAGAATTTATGGCCAATTCACATCACACTGTTTCAGATATGATTCTCAAGAAAAGACTACTAATATTTCAGTATACTTAATCAAAATAGGCATTCTCTATATGTTATTTCTCTGTGCAAAGTAGCACTCATTTTCTATAAAACAATAACCTACCCTATATATGCCATTCTATGTGTAAGAATGATGTATAGAAAAGTATACAGAGGGTTCACTAGTAGTTTTAATATTGTGCCATTTTAGATTTATCCAATTTTTTTTAGTAATCCTTTCCTAGCTCTACCCCAACTTTGCAACTTAATATATTCCAAACTTACAGAAGAGTTGAAACATTTCTATAATAAGCAAACATACATGCTTCATGGTGTGCCCCAATTAACATTTTCACACATGCTTTTTCTCTTCCTTCCTTCTGTACCCTTTATTTGCAGTTTGCTTTCTGCATTTATGTGCACACACATTTACCTAAATTTATCCTGTATTTGTAATAGAAAAAAACAGAATAAGATTGTGATCAAGACAGAAGAGGAAGCTGGAAGGAGCACAAGAGTTAGAGGTAATAGAGGTGAATAGTGTTAAATACACACCCTTGCAATAATCCATAACAATAATCTGTGAGTGGCTACAGAGTTGGACAGGTGTGGGAAAGTGAATGGGATGTATTCACCCATGAATATATATGGTTTTGACAAAGCATATTTCTGCATATTCATCAATATCATAGAGTACCCAAGGGACAAAGTTATAAATACTTCCTTTACACAACCTATCACCTTGAGGGAAAGTGTTTCCAGACCTGGGAGTTCAGGATCACAGTCTCAGAGGAATTCGATTGGTGTAACATAATCCACCAACAAAATGTTCTAGATCCCAATTTGGTAAGTAGACTGGTGTCTTAAAATCTTTGGTATCTTTTCAAATGGAGCAAAAAAGAGTAAATAAAATTAAAGGTGCATGGGAGTCATTATTAAAAAAGAACTAATGGGTCACATGGCCCTCAACCTCCTTGACTCTGAGGCTAGAAGGTTTTGTGGTGCCCTACTGGACGTTTCTGAAAGAGATGACATTAGAAGGCCCTGAACAGAGTTCGTGGGTGGGTGGGAAGATTGGTAGAGACTGGTAGATAGAGATTGGAAGAACCTCTGAGACTGGACCCCTTAGACATCCTTCAGTTCCAGTGAGACCTGGAGTAGAATTCACTCCCATGGCTTATATTTCAGGACAAAGAATGGACAAATCTATAAGGTGAGAATGATACATTCTTTAGAAAAACGAGAGCGTCCTACTCCCACCACATGAAGGCAGTGATGCCCCCCCCAAAAAACAAACAAACAAACAAACAAAAACCAATAATTTGGGATAAAATGGCAGTTATTGCTCAAGGACAAAGTTCAGAAAGTAAGAAGGACTAAGAAAAAGTAGGAATGGAAAGGGTAAACCCTGAGGAAGAGGGAAGAGTGCTGTTACATTGTGGGGACAGCAATCAATGTCAGGAAGCAACAGGTATGTGACTTGTTGAATTAAACACTGAGTTGCTCTGTAAACCTTCACCCAAATCACAAGAAAACAGTTTAAAAAGAAGATACAAAAGAAATACAGGTTTACTTGATCCATGGATCTCACAAAAAAACAATAAACAGTCAAAAACATTTTTTTTTAAATCCCGACATGTATCTTCTAAGAACAAGAACATTCTCCTACATAATAGCAATCCCATGATCACAACCAAGAAATTAGACAATGACCCACTGTGTCAGTCCACATAGACTAGAGGAACAAATTCAAGGACACGCATATCGATATAAGGAAAGAGTTTATATACAAAAGGAATGGGACATGGAGAAAGCATCCCAGATCAGTCCAGTTCAAAGTCATAAATCTGATATTAACC
Organism: Nesogale talazaci; assembly: GCA_004026705.1. Taxonomy (NCBI): domain Eukaryota; kingdom Metazoa; phylum Chordata; class Mammalia; order Afrosoricida; family Tenrecidae; genus Nesogale; species Nesogale talazaci. Next base: position 13,608 of record PVJH01015227.1, read on the forward strand.
CATAAGCCTGAAATCGGTCTATAAAGTCTTCTTCTGACTCATGAAGTCACAGGTCAGTGGGTGCAGAATCCCGGTGCTGGCAGGGCACCTCGCCTCCAGGGCTCAGGGTCCATCAACAGCAAAAGCAACTCATCACTGGCAGAGGTCTCCATCTGGCCACCCCGGCTTCAGAGGTCTTGCTCCATCAGGGCAAAGGTGTGTGGTCCCTTTGCCGGCTCCTCCAGCTTCTCGAACGCTGCCAGCCTGTCTTGTCCGTGATTAATCGTCTCTCTTAACTCCCAACAACTGGGAGAGATAGCTTCTCATCTTCACGAGGGAAATATCGCGAGATTTCCCAGGAGTCTCAGGAGAAAGCCATGCCCACATAGAGGCCTCATTGGCTACTCAATGGCTATCTCCAGATTAACAGGCTAGACTCCACCCCTACATCTCTATCATAAAATTAACATAAGCACATGACTGCCACACCCACTATCCTCTAACTAATAAGCTGGACACATTAGTCTCAATAGTTTCCAAATCCAAATTGGGATCACTCACTGAATTTCTCACCAAACTCAGTGCCATCCAGTCAGTGGTGACTCAAAGTGTTCCCACAGGACTGGGTGGAACTGCTTGCTATGAATTTCCGACGCTGTAACTGCTCACAGGGGTAAAACGCCTTTTCCTCCACCCTTGGAGTGGCTGTGAGTGTAAAATCACTGACCTTGCAGTTAGCAACCCAGCATAGAACACTATGCCACCAGGGCACCTCTCCATTAATCTAATCTCCTTTAATCTAAGATAGTCATTTTTTAAGAGTTGGAGACGGGTGTCTGAATTGTTTTCATTGCCTCCTCTGTTTAAATATTTCAGGCAAGTTTAATTTTTCCCATGTGTGTTGTTGTACTGTTTGTGGTGCATCCATCATTTTGTTAAGTGCCATCAAGCTGGTTCCAACACACGGCGGCCCTGTGGTAAAACAGAAGGAAGCATGGCCTGGTCTTCACCGTCCGCACAATGATTCTTACATGAGAGCCCATCGTTGTGACATTCCACTTTTTCAGTGACCTTCCTCTTTTTTGCTGCCCTGCTACTTTACTAAGCATGATACCCTTCTCTGGAGACAGGTCTCATCTCACATGAGAGGAAGTTTCGCCATGTTTGCCTCTAAGGAGAATTTTGAATGCACTTCTTCCAAAACAGATCTGTTTGTTCTTTGGGCAGCCCGTGGTGCTTTCAATAATCTTCACCAGAATCACTATGCAAAATTGAAATGTACTCATTCTCCTTCAGTCTTTCTTATTCAATGTCCCACTTTCACATCCAATAAAAACCCCATAGCTTGGCTCAGGAGCGCCTTCGTCCTCAAAGTAGAAGCATTGCTTTTCAATACCCTAAAGATCTTCAGCACGGTGTCCATCTTAAAGGACAGCAAACCCCTGAACTACTGAGTTTGGTGCTGGGCTTGGTTATGAGGATGGTGCTGTTCACCTGCTATATTCATGTTATGGGTATTCTCATCATTTTGTCTTTAAGAAGGATTCTGTGAGTGAAACATTTAGACAATGCAACCATCTTTTCCATATCAGCCTTTTATCAACTATCCCTGAATGTCATGTACACACTTAGTGAATGCATCATGTAAGAATGTCTGCAAGGGCTACTCGAAAAAGGTAAGTCAGAGGTTCTCAAAGTTGAGAATTACTGACTTAAGATCCCAAGCTTTGCTAGACAACAGCACTATAAGGTAGCAATGAAACCAGAAGTCTTTGTCAGCATCAAAATGGGCTTCATTATAAATTTATTTTTCAGAAATATATTTTAAAAAATATACATATTTTTTAAGAAGAGTCAGGGAATATTAAAGTGGCTTTTTACAAACATCAGGCCTTTCATTCACTTCTCTGATTGAGAACCGCAGGATATGAACTTCTCTGTAACTGTCCACAAAGGATTATCTAAGGAATGCAGCCTCTTAGAACCATATAAAACTGAGAATTATGAAGATAATTGATCTATGTCAATGCAAACCCATTATTCTTATACTCAAATTACCAATTATTTTGTGACAAGTCCTTTAGGTCAGTGGTTCTCAGCCTTCCTTATATCATGACCCTTTAATACAGTTCTTCAGGTTGTGGTGACCCCACCAACCATAAATTTATTTTTTTTCTGCTTCATAACTGCAATTTTGCTACTGTTATGAATCAGGCAACCCATGTGAAAGGATCGCTCGAGCCCCAAAGGGGTCACGACTTGCAGGTTGAGAACCGCTGCTTTAGGTATAACATCACTTTGAGATATATTTAACTTCCTTATAATGTTTAAACTACTTCAATATTATAGTACATGAATTACCTCATTAAGCTAAATCATTTGATTAACTTCAGTTAAAAGTTCAATGTTGGGGGCTGAGTCCCAGTGGCGTAGTGGTTGATTCCGGGACTGCGGCCCAAGGGCTTGGAGGTTCAAATCCGGCAGCGGCTCTCCAGGAGCAAGGCTGGGTAGCTCCCATGACCACTAGAGGGTAGTGATACCCCCCTCCCCAAAAAAAGAGTTCAATGTCAAGGAGCTGTTAATCTCTAGTATAAATCAGTAGTAGGCAGTAAATGTTATTGACTCCTGCTAAGATCATAGTTTTAACATCTTGGATTCTAAAACTGCACTCTTATGATGTCTACAGTTTCACAGTACAATATTCTCTATCTTCTATTAAAATCTGAAAGTAAAGATTATGAGACATTAATCTATATGAAACGCTACCCTGGCCTAAGAGGATTGTTTTTCTTATTCTTGCATAAGTAATCTAAGAAAAATTAAAATGTGATAATTCAACTATATTTCAGTTTTTGATACTACTAAATTCTTGGTCAATTTAAATAACTATAGGACATGGTAAAACATTCAGATGGCTATATTGATATAAAGATTCATTTGTTTCATGTTTATACCACTTATCAATTACTTAGTATATTGTTCAAATGACAATAGATCTAAAACCAAACCTATCACGGGGTGACTGGCCTCCTGATATCCTCACAGCAAGGGTTCAACAGGCAGTTGTATAGCGATAATTGTTATTTATTATAACACCGATATAGAGATCATGAGAGAGAGAGAGAGAGAGACAGAAAGGGCATTACAAGTTACATATATAACCTTTCATGATGCATGCTCACCTCCACCCGGCTAGATGGTCCACGTGGAGAGGCTGGTACGAAGCAGGCTTGGGAGAGGTAGGCTTGAGAGCGCCTCTATCTTACATCCCATCCCTATATACCCTCTGGAGCCAAGCCAGACCTCCAATTACAGACAAGGGCATATGGCACAGGAAGGGGTTGTGCCTTGTGCACACATTATAGGAAAAGGGGGCAATCAGGGTCCCATGTGAGGAGACTCAACCCCAGACTCCTGGATGTGGCTAAACAGGTTAGGCTAGAGATCCTTAACATTAGCATGTGAATCCGCCCACAGGTCTCAAAGAAAGGGAACCATCATCCTAACAGCAGGGGAGTTAGCTCTGGTTAGACAACACAAAAGGCCTTAAGTAATTGGGACTTCCATAACAAATGCTGGTAGATAGTCTGGTTAATCTTTGGAGCACAATAATTGTGGAGAAGTTCTGTCTTCAACCTACAATACCTCCCTTTAAATATAAAATAATTTTAGGAGCAAAGCGATCATCTTCTATACATTAAAAACTGCCAAGGCAAATTCAATAGCCAATCAATAGAGCCAAAACGTCGGGTTTATGATAGACCTTTTTGAATCTAGGCATGGGTTGTAAAGTCCTTTCATGTCCATATGCTAATGGTGAAGAATATGAGAGAGACAGATTTCCACAGCCGGAAGATAATATAAAGCCAATTATGAATCTTTGCTTTCACAGTAAAGCTTTGGCTATGCAGTGGACAGTCATGCGCCAGCAGGAGACAACTTCACGTCAGTACTGAGCACCAAGGACAAATGGGAGGCAAAATTATGAGAATGTGATTAGACTCACCTCACATTGGAGAGGTGCCCCTCTATGTCGAAGCCAAGCCTGAATAGTCCGCTAACATTCCCTTCCCACATTGCCACTCCCCAGAGTTGGCTCTGAGCATGAAGTTGAGAAGGGCTGCGGAAGCAGCACTGTTATCCTTCACAGGCCTCAGCTTTCTATAGAAGCAATATGTTATAGCCAGGACAAAGATGAAGATAACAAGCAGCACTGTCAGGCTGGAACTCAGGCTATGAGAGATACTTTGAATCCATGCACGCAGATCTAATCCTCCTATGTCATTCACCAATTGCTTAATAATGTCAGTATCAGGGAAGCCTTAAGTTTGTTTTTGAATGTATAGATTATAGCCTTTTTTAGCTTAATAACATCTACAGAATTGTTTCCCTTAATCTCTTCCAAATATTTTCTAATCAAATCCCAATCATGCAACATGATCAATATCTAATGAAATGTTCCCTTTAAACCCTTGTAAATGCTTTCTAACCAAATCACATTTAGACATTGTCACATTATACAGGTACAGGGTTACATAGAAATCAATTACATTCCAATCACAAGTTTGCATCAATTAATAAGTCCAAAATCTTGATCTTTCAGCAAAAGTTGGTTTGTAGTAATAGTCCAATCATTCTTGTATAAAATGTTCAATCTCGATAGAGTTCCAGGAAGTCCTTTAGACAGTATCAGCGATGGAAGAAGTATCTCAGTAGGCAGCAGTTGTCTTTGTCTGCATTTTGGGAGATCATGAAGCTCAGGATTTCTTCAGTGATGGCAGGATCGATTACAGTGTCAGTTCCTCTCTCTTCTCTTCTGGGCCTTGCTGGCTGGAGAACTCCACTAGCTCCTTTACCTGTGAACACATAAACAAAGAGAGCCCCTCCCTTTGGGGTGTCAGCAACCTGAAAATAGAATTGTGGCTAAGGGATTTCTCCATCTCTTGTGCATGCTTTCTTCTCCAAACGTGGTTGCGTTCTTCTAAGGAGAGTTTATCAGCTTTATTCTGTAAGGATATAAATATATGTGCTTTTCTCCAAGTGATTATTGGACCTGGATCCCAAACACGTTTTCTGTTCTCCTCGGATCATTCAGGATCAGCTTTCTCTGTAGGAGTGAATGTGTATTTACCTGTCCTAATTTTGTTACAGTTTTTTAAAAAGGAGAAACAAATTTTGGTTAAGGTTATTAGATATAATTTGTGACACATAATATTTCTCTTCTCCCTCTTCTGTAATAATAAAGATTTTAAGAGATTATAACCTATATCAGGGAACTTCCTTGATTCCAAATCAGTGAAGCTTGCCAGGTCACTGTTATATAAATTTTGACTGTCAGCTCTTAGAGAAGTGGGAGATCTAACCAATTGCTCTGTACCAAGTTCTGGATCTTTGGAGCATAATAATTGTGGAGAAGTTCTGTTTTCACCCGACACAAACCTAACTTATAAAAACAATAACATTTTTATTCAGTGAGTTTATTTGGTAATCAATTCTATATAAATACATTTTGGTTTTGTATGACAAGAATACCTCAATCATTTGTGAGGGCATTACAATTTTTCTCTTTCTTTGTTTTAGAAGACAGTAAATTTTTAAAAAGTACCAGAGTTCTAAAAGATTTATTATCTATTTTAATTAATGGAAACAACCTCAAAATTTACTTAGATATAACTCTCACTTATTTGTATTTTAACATACTCATGATATTATTTGGGGATTATTTCTTTATTTTCTGCTATAAGATGTGTATGGATGCTAAAAGGTAAGTTATGAGAAATGTTAGCTAGAGATATTAGGAAAAATCAGAGGAAGTTGCCAATTATGTATATTTATTTCCCTAATTCTTATAAGCACACTGTATTTGTCTAGGTAGACTAGAGAAGCAAAATTCATAAATACCCATTTTATAACACAGTTTTATAAGTATACATTCAGAAAGTATCCCAAACCCAGCCAGTCCAATCCCATAAGTCTGATTTAACCTTTATGTGTGACACTGATGTACAAAATCCTACTCAAACTCACAAAACACACACAATGACACTGAATACAGGAGGATTACAGGTCAGTGGATAGAAAGCCTTTGAATCCAGTGGCGGCGTAAGCATCTCAGCATTGGCAGGGGTTTCCATGCATCTTCCCCAGCACCCAGGATTGCATCAGAAGAAGTCCATGTGGCTTCTCCTCAGGGATGTCTTGCAGGAAGTGAGCCATGCTAGATGAGGCAGAGAACTAGCTAAGGCAGCTAGCTAGCTGTATTCTGGTCCAACCAGCAGAGAGCACAAGACCGGAAAACTAGAAATGTGAGGCTTACTGAGCCATTTACCTCTCTTCCTTTCAATTAAACTGCCCTTCAATTAATCCCAGGCTCGCACAATAAACCTTAGCAAGCACACATGGACCCAAAGGATCACAGATCACACACTGTATCCCTCTCTCCGGGATTAAACATGTTATAGTTTTTATTTCTATTTTCTAGTTTTCTCACTGTTAGGTTGTAGGAAATAAATATTTTTCTGCTTTAAAAGAAGGAAAAGATATCTCTCGCCCAAGAAGCAACCGGTAATTTTGAACTGCTTATCTTTGGGTTAGCAACCCAACTTATAACCTACTACACCAACAGGGTTCCTACGAGGGCAAATGGTTTGTGTCATACTACTAACCTACAAAGCCAACCAATGGTGTCATTGAACAAAAGTCTAGTGAGAAAATGCTATGGACACAGTTCTAAAGGATAGCAAATGGGATCACGATGAGTCAACTTGATGAAAATGAGTTTGATTGTTTTTGAATCATGTGTTTGATTTTGTAGGAGAGGAGGGAGTTTTAGAGTGTGCAAATTCATGGGCTGAAATACATTATAATTTGCCATATAATTATCATATAAGCATTCATAATTTGCCATATAATTATAAACATATCTAGACATATCTTAAAATATGAAATTATGGTTATTTAGATTTAAGTTTGTTTAATATCTTCTGATATTCTAGTAAATATTGTTGACATTTTTTATTAAATAATTTTATTGGGGGCTCATATACCACTTATCACAATCCATAGATACATATATTGTGCCCCACACGTTCGCATGCCTGCTGCCCTCATCATTCTAAAGCCATTTGCTTTTCCACCTGAGCTTTGACATCAGCTTTTCATCTTTCCCCCTCCCACCCTGCTCTTGATATATTTTATAAATTATTATTATTTTGTCATATCTTATGCTCCCAATATCTCCCCTCTTGCCCACTTCTCCGCTGCCCGTCCTCCAGGTAGGAGGTTATGTGTAGATCCTTGTAATTGCCTCCCTCTATCTACCCCACCTTCCCTCCACCTTTCCAGTATCTCCACTCTCACTACAGGTCCTGAGGGGTTCATCTGTTATGGGTTCCCTGTGTTACCAGTTCCATTCTGTACCAGTGTACTTCTTCCAGTCTAGCTGGATTTGTAGGGTAGAATTGGGATCATGTAAGTTGGGGGAAGAAAACCTTTAAGATCTAGAGGAAAGTTGTATCTTTCATCCTTACTTCACTGCACTGTGAGTGGCCTGTCTCCTTCCTGCTACCAATTGCCCACAAATGCACCTTGGGTCCTCACCCTGCACTCCCCCACATTCATAGTAATATGCTTCTTGTACCTTGGTGTTTGACACCTGCTCCTTTTGACCCCTCGTGGTTACACAGGTCGGTGTGCTTCTTCCATGTGGGCTTCGCTGCCTCTGCGCTAGATGGCCGCTAGTTTACCTTTAAGCCTTTAAGACCCCAGATGCTTAATCATTTGGTAGTTACACACCATCAATTTTCTCCTCCTTGTTTGCCTCTGCACCCGTTTGTATTCCACAATCTTATCGGGAGGGTGGGCACACAATGATATGATGTTTGTTCTCTGTTGCCTGATACCTTATTCCTTACACACCTCATGGCTGCACAAGCAGGTGTGTTTTTTTCCACAGTGGACTTTGTTACACTTGAGCTAAATGGTCACTTGTTTACCTTCAAGCCTTTAAGACTCCAGGCGCTATATCTTTTGATAACCAGGCACCATCAGCTTTCATCACCACTCTTGCTCATGCCCCCATATGTTCTCAGCAATCAGTAACCAAGTTCACATGGAAAAAGCACATCAGTCAGTGTGGTCACGAGGTGCCAAAAGGATCAGGTCTCAGGCATCAAACAGGAGGAAAACATATCCCTGTGGACTCACATTCCTGACACATATTTTTAAATGATTGATCAAAATGCTTGATAGCTTGAAAATGGCTACATTAATATAATAGCTTATTTTCATTATTTTAGGGCCCTCTGATCTTAATTATGGTCTAAAGTTTAATAATTATTAGCAAAATGATTGTCATGTAATTTTACTTCATTTAAAAATGGTTACTTGTTATGTTAAGAATTTCATGTTTACCTGTGTGCTGCAAACGTTTAAGTGTTTGACTACTAGCAAGAAGTTTTGTTAGTTCAAACCCACCTAGAAGTGTCTTGGAAGAGAATTTTGGTGAGCTACTCAGTGACATCTTACAACCTTGGTTAGTGCATTATATTGTTAGATTAATTTATGAGATAAGTGAATTCCACATCTGCTGCTGCAAGGTGTACGTTGGTGGTTGAGGTCAGCCATGATGTGGCAAAACACAAGAATACCTCTCTTACAAGGGAATGACCCTGAGTTATTTTGTTAGTAATAAACTTTCAGAGTTTTGATTGATTTTTGTCCATCAAAGATGGTTCAAATGATTCCCTGACATCATGTAACTCTCATTCAACTCTCTTTTGAAACAACACACAATATACGTTATCTGTAGTCCATAATGTCATGAGTATGCATGGATATTAATAATCCAAGTAAATGTATAATAATTTCTCCATTTAATGACCTAAAACAGATTTGGGACTTGATCTAAATGAGCCTACATCTAATGGAAGCATGTAGTACATGCACTTAGAATTCTTCTATAGACCAAAAAGAGGTTTTATAGAATCCTCCTGTAGGATTATGTCCATTTAGCAGCAATCTCAATTTATATACATTATTCTCACATGAATTATCTCCTTTGTTGACTTGCTAATACTTTGGCTCAGGAAGGCAAGACAGTAATTTCTAAAAGAGATTTGAGAATTTCTCCTAGAATCTATTTATTTTTTCAAAATGTCATTACTCGTAATGAATACACACATATTTATTTGTCTTTGAAGATAATGTTCCTAAGGAACAAAATTATACTCTCCTGTTAACACATCCAGGGATGAAATATGACAAAAAGGAAAAAATACACTGCTGAAACATTATTCATGCCCGTGCAAAATCTTGTGTGTATGTGTCTCTGTATTTTGCACACACATATATAGAAATATGATTTCAAAAAATAAACTCGGGCAAAATTAGACTTTATTCATAAAGACATATGGATTACTTTCACTACAGTGAATTACGCTGCCTCAGACCTCAAAAAGTAAAACTGTTATATATAGGAGTTGGCTCTAGTAATGCAATGAGCCTGATAATGTCTAATCTCTCTGAGTTGCAACATTATTTGTAAGTCCTGTGAAGCACTAGCTATTCTGGTGTTTGCATAGATACATTCTTAATGGTTAATTGTGAAAAAGTTAGAACACAGGCACTAGACATTACATATATTATGTGAATCAGTACTTGAGACCTGCTGGTAACACAAAGCTAGAACTCCCTCTGTGATAACATAAACTCATAAAAACACAGCAAGTGCTTTTTCATTAAACCATTCTTTTGCATTTTTAAATGCAGATTACTTTAGAAGATAATCGTGATTTAACTCATACATAGACTAAGGTAATTTTTAGAGATTATTTTCTTTTAATCACTTGGGCAATTGCAGAGTAGTTTTGCTGTTGTTGATGAGCATTACAAAAAAGAAGACGTGGTTATGATCTGAAATAATAGAATCAATTTATTCTAATGCAAGGGTCTCTACACAGAGAGATGAACGCAAGCTAAGACCAGGCCTGGCCCCACAGGTTAGTAAAGAGGGTCACCAAATGTGTGCTATGCTAAGCCTACCTCTGACAGACCCCTTATTAAAAATTGCTTCCTAAGAAGCACAGCAGCCTGGGTGATCATGAGGTGTTGAGGGAATCAGCTATCAGGCATCAAGGAACAAAAAATCTTATCATTGTGAATGAGGGGAAGTGCAGAGTGGGGATCCAAAGCCCATCTGTAGGCAACTGGCCATTCCCTCACAGAAGGCTCAGGGAGGGGGCGAGGCAGTCAGGGTGCAGTGTACCAATGATGAAGCATACAACGTTCCTCTAGTTCTTAAATTCTCACCCCCACCCACTTCACTATCACGATTCCAAGTCTATCTTACAGATCTGGATGGACCAGAGGAGGTACACTGTTACTGATAAGAACTGAAAACACAGGGAATCCAGGACAAAAGAACCCCCAGGACCAGTGGTGAGAAGGGCAGTAATGGGAGGGTGTAGGGGAGGTGGGGTAGAACAGGAGAACAGATTGCAAGGATCTACATATAACTTTCTCCCAGGGGATGGGCAGCAGAGAAGTGGGTAAAGGGGGACATTGGATGGTGTGAGATATGACAAAATAATAATAATGTATAAATTATCAAAGGTTCATGGGGGAGGAGTGAGTGGGGTGTGAGGGGAAAAATGAGGAGCGGATACCAGGGGCTCAAGTAGAAAGCAAGTGTTTTGAGAATGATGAGGGAAACAGACGTACAAAAGTGCTTGACACAATGGATGTATGTATAAATTGTGATAAGAACTGTAAGAGTCCCCAATAAAATGATTTCAAACAAGTTAGTTCCTAGCCATCTGGTAAATATAGTGAAATGCTATAGTAAAATATGGGTGGGGGTTGTAGATTAGAATAATACTGAAGAGGAATATTTTGTTGGCAGTAAATTCATAGCTTTGTGGTTCGATATCAATATTTAAGAAAAATATTATTGATGAAATTGATATAATATTGATGAATAATGAAATATTATTGATGATCATGATGAAAAAACTAAGCAATTGATCTGCCATCATGTGAGAGGGAATATGGTGGAGTTACCTGGAGACTCCTAGCATTAGAGAAGTGACTCAGAAGGGAGGGGAAAATAAAATTAAGTCGGAATGATAGTGATAAAGTAGGCTACTCATTGAGCTCTTAACCACAATGTCAGCAGTTTGAACCCACTAGCCACTCCACAGGAGAAAAATGAGACTTTCTGCTCCTGTAAAGATTTATAGTCATGGACATTCTTAGGGGATAGTCTACTCTGTTTGTAGAGTTGCTATGACTGTTTCCACAGAACTGTATAGTTACAGGCTTAGAAGGCCACAGGTCCAATTATACCCTGTCCTGTAGGGTCACTCGGACCAGGCCTTGACTCCATGACAGTGCAACAGAAGATAGACTCATCTCATCTACTATTCCAAAGATTGATATTCCTTCAGCATATTCTTGATAAATATACATTCAATAATAAGGCAATAGACAGTTGATTTGTATTTTTTAGGTGTCACTGCCCTCTGGTGGTGGGACTAGGAGGTCCAGCCTTTGCTCCTGTGGAGCTGGAATTAAACCTCCATCCCAGTGTGGCGCAGTCCCGTGCACAAGCACTACACCACCGGGGCTCAGCCAAGAGTTGATTTGTATTGTATAATTTTGTTTTGCTTTCACTTTCTAAAAAGGGGTCAAAGAACTTCATTCAAAGCATTTATTTTAAATATTAGTAACAGCCTTGGGATAGTAAACAAGCAAACAAGCAAACAACGACTATAACAAGAATTGGAATGGTAAAACAAACAAAACTGAAAACCCAAACTCATTGCCATCAATATGGTTCTTATTCACGGATACTTAGAGCAATGTAGTATGTCCCCATTTTGTCTTTGAGACTTTCAATCTTTACAGGAGTAGACATCCTGTTCTTTCTTCCAGGGTGTGGCTGGTGGCTTCGAATCATTGTGGTCAGCAGCTCAGTGTATAGCTTATGACATCACAAGGAATGGTCAAAGTATCGTGAAAATGATCCACAAATGCGGTACTGGCCATCCCCAGGGGGCAGCAGAACCCTATGATTTGCAGAGGATTTACATATCCCTATGCCTCACTGTCAGTTGGAAACTAATAGAGCAAACACGTTTTTAAACATGATCTTTGAAATGCCAGTCCATACTCTAGTAATGATTAGAAATTGCTTTAAAGTGGTACTACATTAAAATAACTTTTGGTCATATGTTTTTCTCCAACAAAAGACAGTCAGATGTGAGTATTCTCACTCACATGAAATATGTAGATGAAAAATTTGCCTATTTGGAAGATTGATAGAATATGGATCATTTTACTGACAAATAAGATATAAATAAGAATCGTCAATTACACAAAACACTGGAAAAATGTCTTTGAAACTACATAACTAGAATATGAGTTTCCTTAAAAATGAATTTACTTACGTTCCTGAGTGTTTTCCAGGGACAGGTGGGAAGGTAGTGGGTGCTATAATTTTAGAAGCACTCCGTTTATAGTGATGGGGATTTAGCAATGGACAGTGATGCTGATTGCACAATATGATCCATGTGATTGATGCCATAAAAAATCTTTAAAAATGCAAAAGGTTAACTTGACAAAAAAGTGTAGATACTCTGTTGTCAATAATCCATTTTGAAGTTAAAAGAGTTTCCAGTACTTTAAAAAGTTAACCAAACTATTGGTCTGCTTAGGTCTAGAATTGAGTCCACCAGAATCTCAGCATCTGTCTGAGGGCCACCGCCTGACCTGGGGCTGAACTCCCTGGTTAGAATAATCTAAAATTTAGGTGAAAAGGGCAGCATTCACCCGGGTACAACGTCATGAAGGTTGGGAAGAAGAAAGGATTGGCTATGGATGCAGGAAACTCAGGGAGAAAGCAGACTGTGGGTTGGGACACTGGGTGAACTCCAGTGGAGGAATTCAGATAAAGTGTGCCTGAATTGTTGATCTATTCTGTAAATATTCCCCCAGTTGACAATAAAATGCTAAAAAAATGTTGAGCTGAAGATTATTTGGAATGAGAGGGAGGAAGACTAAACAGAATCCTGAGCTCCCTTTTTTCCACGTGAACAGGTGAAAGATATTCAACTTTTTGCTGTTGATACCACTTTCTGTAGACTTTCTTGATGGGACAGGGAATCTCTGGTGGCAGAGTGGTCACTCAATGGGCTGTGATCAGCAGTTTGAAGCTACTAACCCCTCTGAAAAAGAAAGATGGGGATTCTTATACCCATAAAGAGTCTTACAGTGGAAACCCACGGGACAGGCCTATCCTGCCCTACCAGGTCACTGAGATGGCAGGAAGTGAGCAAGACCCCGGAAAAGATCAGATTCCAATGTGCTGGACAGAAAAGCTACTTGGAGAGTCGCACAGGAATACAGAATTTTTTTTTAATCATGGAGTTAATATTTGGTACTTGACTTTAAATTTGCTTTAAGTCCTTAATATGTAATAAATCTTAAACTCTACCTGAACCCAAATCAGACTCTGCCATCCAGTCAATGCAGACTCGTAAAGAACCCACGGGACTGGGTCGAGCTGCCCCTGTGAGTTTCTGAGACTGTCGCCCTTGACGGCAGTGGAGAACCTCACCTTTCTCCCATGTCAAGAAAAGAAGAACTTGACAGTGGGAGAAAAGAGAGGCATTAACAATAATATAACAGAATAAATTTCCGTGGCACTTCCAACAAAGGGAGTTATGTAAGTGTTGCGCTCCACTACAAGATATCTATTTGGGAGATTAATAGAGCATGGGGCATTTTACTAGCCAATAAGAGATAAGGCATATTCAATTACACAAAACACTAAGGGAAATTATTAATTTTGAAACTTCCTACTACTTAGAACTGGAATATTAGTTTCCTTGTTAGGGCTTCAGTAGTTTTTTAAATGCATCAACTTGAGATGTTTGGAACAAGCATTGCTCAACACAGGTATAGAAGCCTGCTGTTGTTGAATGGTCTGCCTCAGCTGTCTTCTGTACAGCAGAAACACCGCCCCGTGCTACTCTGTCCTCATAACCATTGCTCAGATGGCACTGCTGCAGCCACTGTGTCCGTCACCGAGTCTCCTCTTTGACTCAGTCCTACAGCTTTACCAAGTATGATGCGCCTCTCCAGGAACTGGTCTCCCCTGTTAACAAGTCCAAGGAATGGGAGAAGAAGGGGCATTCTGCTTATACTGTTTCTAAGACAGATTTGATCACTCTTCTAGCCATCTCTGGTATATTTAGTATTCTTCAACAACACCATAATTCAAAGATCTCAGTTCTTATACCATTTTCCTTTTTCACTGTCCAGCTTTCTCACATACATGAAGCAATCTAAGAATACCTTGGCTTGGATTAGGCACACCTTTGCCGTCTAGGTGACATCTTTGATTTTTAACCTTTTAAAGAGATAGAATGCACCTAATATAATAGATAGATTTCCCTAATATAATACGTCATTTTATTTCCTTACACTCATTCCAAGGCATTGATTGTGAATCCAAGATAAATGAAATCCTTAACAACGTAAGTCTTTTCTTCCTTTATCATGATTTTGTATATTAGAATGCTTGTTTCTTTATGTTGAGATGGTTGAATTCAATGCTAAGGCTATATAGCATTTGATCTCCATCAAAGTGTGTTTCAAGTACTTTGCCTTCATCAAGCAAGTTTGTGTCATCAGTAAAAAATTGGTGGTTAATGAGCCTTCCTCTAATGCTGATGATGCATTATTCTTATTGTCTAGCTTCCTGGATTATTTGCTCAGCATACATACTGAATATACGTGGTGAAAGAATGCAACCTTGACACCATTCCTGACTTTAAACTATGCAGTATCCATTATTTTTGTCAAATGACCAGCTATTGTTCTATGTACAATTTTCTATGAACCCAATGAACTGTTCTAGAATTCAGTCTTTCGGTGTTATCCATAATTTTTTATTTTTCACAGAAGGCCCCTGTTTTGGTTCTTATTAATGGTATTGAATATCTACCTTCTTTCTTTCCACAGATGTGGGCAATATTATATCCACACATTCCTTCAGAAGTCTTTGCATAAGCAGTGAAACCCAGACCGACATCTTTTCTCTGCTTCTCAGAAAGACTAATTTGATATCAGCAATGATATCCCTGGTTCCATGCCGACTTCTGAATCCAGCCTGAATTTCTAGAAGTTCTCTGTTGATGTACAGCTTAGTAGATCACAGGATTATACTCATTCAAAATGATAAGAACCAGTCGATTTCATCTCTATGATACTTAAGATTGTGATTTTTATATTTTGATGTTTTCCACGCAGATTTATATTTTGTGTTTTCCACATTATGATTGCTACTATGTCTTCTCTCATGGCATCTTGTCACATCAGTAAATGGAGATGCCAAAAATTTCCTTCTATTCATATCATTAAGTGAGAATCTACGTCCTGAGTCATGTTTTGAGAGCCTTTCAATCTGAGGGGTTCATCTTCTGGGACTATATCAGTTTTTCCCTGGCAGTCCTAAAAATTCCAATAGCTATTTTTTCACATGTGAATCATGCCTTCCTTCTCCTAGTCTGTCTTATCTTGAAAGCACTGCTAAAATATATTTCCCATAGGTGAGTCTGCTGTTATTTGAAATGCTAGTGGCATAGTTTCAAGCATCACAGTAATATGAAAACCACTATACTTGAATAAACTGATGGATGATTGGTGGCATAGGACACTATTTACATGACCTTATGATACTCTTTTATTTTATTTTATTATTACACATTGGGCTGCTAACCACCAGGTCAGCAGTTCAAATCCATCATCTGCCCCATGAAATATAAATGAGACTTTTTGCCACCATAAACATTTAGAGCTTTTTAAACCCAGAGGGGCAGTTCTATTTCATTCTGTAATGTCTCTATGAATCAACATCTCAGTAGCATTTGTTTTGGATAATATTTTATTCTCTTCCTCAAAAAAGGTTATAAATGTTCCTTGTTGTTTTCTGCCTCTAGGTTCTGTAATTTATTTCATCAAAAATCATTCCTTCTTTCCCATCTAACATTTTCTGTTTACTCCCTACCATCACAGTAGTTCTGCAACTCCTTACAGCATCCATCTTAGATAACTTGCATATGGTTCTCTTTCTAGCCTTTTCCTTTCTATAGCCCCCATGCATATAAATTTCTGAATCATTCCATCAGGATGAACCCTCTTTGAAGACACAGATCAACATGCAACACATAAAATATACTTGGAAAATATGACAGCATGCATAGACGCATTGTTGGAGAGTTTGATATTATTAAAGGTAAATTGGAGCAATAAAGCTTTCTTTGTCGCCATCAGCAAGTATAACATTTAAACCCCAATTTTCACAAGTGGGATTTGTTGCAAGCAGGTAGCATCTAGGTGTAAGAAGTGTTTTAAGGCTCAACATGTATGAAAAGAAAGAGATGGAAACACAGATTTGAAGAGAGAAAGAAATAGAAGAGCTCTCTTGGTCAACGAACCAGGGAATTTTTCACTGACCATCCAGTTCTCTGGTGTCAGGTTGAGATGATTCAACTGAAATCAGCCAGAGGTTACAAACTTTCCTGATGAGTTAAAGATCATAGCCATGTCACTTCTGGCCACTTAGACAGATATCCCCCCAAAACCCAAGCAAGTCAATCCCATTGAGTCCATTCTGCCTTATGGCAACACCATAGAACAGAGTGGAATTGCTCCCTAGGCTTTCTGAGGTAATCCATCTTCATGAGTTTCTTCTTTCTCCCTTGGAGCAACCAATATATTTGATCTGGTAGCCTTAGAGTTAGCAACACAACACATAATCCATTATGCCTACAGATCCTCTCAGTGCTTAAAAATGGTGGAAATCTCTTGACCACACTTTATATAGATGGGCAATAGATCTTTCCTTGAAAGAAGTATCTGGGAAATTCAATATCAAGTCTTCTACCCTAATTAATGCACTTTTATTTTGATTTCCAAATTAGATGAGTTTAAGTGTTAAGACGGAACAATTTGCTAATTGATAACACATGGAGAATTTGAGAGAGGTGAGTGATCTGAACCCACTGGCCACTTGATGAGAGAAAGAGGAGGTCATCTGTCCCTATGAAGATTTACAGTCTCAGAAACCTTCGGGAGAAGTTCTCTAGCTCCCTCTGCATCAGAATCCATTTGGCAGCAAGCAGTAGTGAAATGAACAGAGATTGAGCTATTGCTCAAAGGCTTGATACTGTTGTTGCTGTGAAGTGACCTGGGATCCCTTCTGACTCACAGTGACTCCCTGCACAGCAGGTAGCCCTGCCCAGCCCTGCATCATTCTCACAGTGATTGTTCAGTTTCAGCTCACTTTCTGCAAATATCCTCCAAAATATGTTACAGCTGCCGTGTCCACCCGTTTCCTTTCGAGGACCTTCCTCACTTTCACTGCCCTTGCACTGTACCAAGCATGATGCCCTTCTCCAATAACTGGTCTCTCTGAGTAATATGCCCCAAGTCCATGAAATCAAATCTCACCATCCTTGCTTCTAAGGAATATTGTGGCTGAAAAGACCTCATATTCTCCCTCAATTTGTGAAGTCCTTTGGAGAGATCAGCTTTGGGGGGGCGGGGCGCTAGTTGGAATTCTCTTGAAATGAAATGGGAAGTGCCCCTTTTAATTTGATAAATTGTTTTATTGGAGGCTCGTACAATGCTTATCACAATCCATACATTTATACCTTCAGGCACCTTCGACCCCTGCTGCCACCATCATTCTCAAAGCACTTGCTCTCTACTGGGTGCCCTTAATGTTAACTCTTCATCTTTCCCCTCCCTTCCCACCCCCTTCCCTCATGAGCCTTTGATAATTTATAAAGTTATATTATTCTGTCATATTTTTTCTGCATCACTGCCCTGTTGGAAGTAGGAATCCCAGCCTTGCTCCTGGAGAGCTGCTTCTGGATTTGAACTGTCAACCCTGTGGGCCGCAATACCACACACAACCACTGCGCCACCAGAGCTCAACTTATTTTGTGATACCTTACACTACCTACATCTCCCTTCACCTACTCCTCCACTGTCTATCCGCCAGATAGGAGGTTATACGTAGATCCTTGCAATCAGCTCCCTCCCTCTTATATATTCATCAATCCCCACTGTTTATATCACATATCACTCATCTTGGTATTGAGTATTATTTGAACACCTAATGGCCAAGGTGATCCTGTATGGTATTTAAACTTATGGTTTTATCAAATGGAAAGCAACTTAATACAATCAAGTGATACTTTTATTTTGAAAGCAGTTTTTTAGGTATGTGTTCTACAATTTTTCAAAATGGCATTCATCTTTAATAAAATCCAAGCACACAATAATGACCCTTAAAGAGTCTACTGACATTCTCAGACACTTTTATTAATGCATTAAAAAATGCTAGTTTCTCTTCAGCTCTTCAGGTTATAGGTAAAGGTTGAACAAAATTAAATAGTGAAATTGCCTTAAATTGAGTACTAAAAGAAGATTTTTCAATACATTGAATAAAACTAATTAAGTGAATAATGGAGGAAATTAAGTTAGCTTGAAGTTGGATGAAAAATTATAAACAGACAAAATTTCTAATTAATTTTATCATATTCTGCCTATCTTTTTAACCTGAGGGAACTTAATAAGTTGTACTGCCCTAAAATATCCTCCAAAAATATAAAAAGTAAGCTGGAATAGCACCCTTCTGATGTGAAATGGCCATCATTATAAACCAATTAGAAATTAGAAACCAATCCTTTGCGAGAACAAATGAGTATACATGTTAGGTAATATCATGATTGTGAAAGGGCACACAGATCTCTGGACTGAATGTCCAGAACAGAGTTGTCTATACATGAAAGACTCACCAGTCCATAAATAAGATGTTTCTCTATGTTGTTTCAAACAATGTATAAGGAGTAGCAATTGCTGCTTTGTTGTCAATTACCTTCAAATAGCTTCCTCCTCGAGGGGACTCCATGCCTGACACCACTGCACCGTCCTCCTCATTGCTGTTTGCATTTGAGCCCAGGGTGGCAGCCACTGTGTCAATCCACTTCATTGAGAGTCTCCTTCTCTTTGCAGCCCTTTTACCTTACCAAGCATGATTTCCCTTTCCAGAGGCTGGTCTCTGCTGAGAAGATGTCTAAAGAAAGTGACATGAAATCTCATCAGCATCTTTTCCAGGGAACATTCTGTCTGTACTTCTTTCGATACAGATTTGCTTGTTCTTCTGGCAAGATTATTGTCCAGCACCATAACTCCAATTGATCTATTTGAAGATCTTTAATCCCTGTCCAGTTTTCACTTACATATGAGGGAAGGCACTGGAGCTTCCTCTGAAATGAAAAGACTAAAAGTAGGGTGAAGCCTCTCTCATGAACTCTCACTGATTTCAAATGGAATGGAAGTGGAGGGAAGAAAGAAAGTAGAGAGAGAATCATCGCATGTACGACCAAGACTTCTATTCTGTTATCTGATTTCAGCAATCTCAGAAGACATGGGAAATATGACCCTGGACATTTCAGGGGCTTTTCCATTTTTATTCAGGTTGTAAACACTAGTAGCTTGCTGTCAGTGGAGATGCAGGAAGAATAATTATATGCTTTTATGTTTGCAACTTATTCTACTTTATTGGTACTCTTTGCACTGGTATTCTATTTTTGATAAAAATAATTATTTTACTTTATAATAGACACTGTGGTCCAATTCAACAGATTTACTAAGAAAAATACTTTTTTTCTAGAATGAGATGCCATTATAATCAGGCTTTCATGGGACTTGTCAAGGAATAAGGAATATTAGATTATGTGGATCAAAACAGACGGGATTCTTATGAAATTTTCCCACATATTTTTCCAGATACACAGGACAAAGGAAGGTGGACAACTCCATATTACGTTGCATAACCCAAGCTTCCAAAGCATGGCAAGTAATGCATCAAAGCAATATTTCAACACTCCTTTCAGTGATGATCAATCTCTGGACTAGTGATGGCCTCTTGACCTTTCTATTCATGGGCTTCCATCAATCGTAATGCTGATATTCTGGTAGGTTGGCTTTAAATATGCAACACTTTTGTGCTAAGAATGGAGTCTCTGAAAGATGAGCCAGCCCCAAGGAATTGCTCTTCTTAATCTGGAAGGGTTCTTTGAATACTTTAAACTTTGTTCATATGTATATTCTAGCATTCCTTAGAGATAACTTGAATCATTTCACACATCACTCACGGACAAAATGGTGGCTTCTGCCCTGCCAGCTAAGGAAATGAACTGTGGATGCTGTAAAAACAGGTTGTGAACAAATGACTCTGTAAGAAATGGCTTGGTAAATACCCTAACCTTGAAGCCAGACCCTAGAAAAAATCCTGACAGAGGACTGTACTCGAAGATAATTCCGAGATGCTGGCCCAGAGCCACAGCCCAGATAAATTTGAAAGAAAAAATGCATGCATTCCAAGGACAAACTGAGTAACTAATTAGGAAGTTGCTTGACTAACTTCAAAACAGCAACCTACTCCCTTTAAAATTGCCGTTTTAAAATGAAATGCATTCCCCTGGACAATTCTCCTTTCTCATGTCACAAGGCTGGGGGTTGGGGTTAGGTGAGGGGTGGTATATGGAGAACTGCTTTTTCCCAGAGAAAAATATATCTTTGCCTATGCATAAAGTGTACTGAATTGTCAAGTTAAAGTGACTCTTTTTTTGTTTTGTTTCTTTGTGTGTGTGTGTGGGGGGGCATCACTGTCCCCTGGTGGGCGTAGGAAGACCAGCCTTGCTCCTGGAGAGCTGCTGCTGGATTTGAACCGCCAACCCTGTGGACTGCAGTCCCACACACAACCACTATGCCACCGGGGCTCAGCCCGAAGTAACTCTTTTTAAGCGACTTCATACGTTACTAAAACTGTGCCTTAACTATTTATTGCTGGGTACATAGAAAAGTGTGTGCAAGTGCAACTTATCTCTGGACTCTAACAAACCACACACGTCTAAAACTTGCTAATTCCCCTCGTGGACTATAGCCTGAGTGTCAAGCTTCACAGTAATTATTTTAAATATATGATTAACTCAAGTGTTCCAAAAAGATACACGGAGCTGATATTAATTTCTCTGCCTCATAGCTTATTACTCACGGCCAAGTTGAATGCATGAACCTTCCAAGTGCTTTGACTCTCAGTCTGATTCATTGACTCTGGACTGATTCATTTTCCGTGGATCTCCTCTATGCGATAGAGGTTCCCATTCTTTAACAAATATCATGGAGAGGAAGTATAGCAAGGTTTACTATTAATCAAAAAGGATTGCAGTTCCGTAACAAGTTTGACAAAACTTGAGATAGCAGATGAAGACAATTGTTGCTGCAATTGAGATGTTTTCCTTTCTCAGTTTGATCATCAGATCTACACCATTTAAAAATATGTTTATCAGCTGTGAAATACTCAGTATATTTACAATGAGTAGTATGGGTTTAGCTGTAAAGTTAGAGTGGGATGATTACCTAACATGTCAATGAACGAGGAATGAATGGGTTCTTTATCATGTTAAATCTATTACCTATCGTTATATTATCAGAAGAGTAAGGCCCCTTTTGCAATGTTGTTAAAATCAGAAGAATTGTATGTAATCAAGTGTCTTAAGTCAAACAATTTCCAAAAATAATTTTTAAGTGAAGGCCAAGAATTCTACTGAGTCATTTCCCTATCATAATCAGGAAAAGCTCCATTTTTCTTGCTTTGTAATTTTATAGTCTATTACTTAGACTAGAAGGCGAAATCTGGCACTTCCTCCCGAATGGGAGGAATTCATAGAGTGCTTCAGGGACAGCTTTGCTGGCAATGTGACTGAAGCATGTGAACATGTACAGACATTGCAACGCACTGCAAATGTGCAGGCTCCCTGCTCCCGGTAGAACAAAGGCAGCTATGTTCTTGGCCTATGTGAACATGCATCAGTGGAAGAAAAGATGGCAGTTTGAATATTTAACTTCCATGACTGATGAAGCCTCCAAACTAAAAGCTACAGATAAGGAACATAGAATCCTGAGTGCCAGACATTAACTCTTAAGCTACTCAGTAGGTCTTAAGCCATCTCAAAGTCCAGAGAGAATGGCCCCGGCAGCCCAGACACTGGGTGTGGGCACTGCGGGACTAGGCAGCAACCAAAAAAGGAGTATTTCATATTTTGAATTGCGTTCAACCTCAGGCCACACTATACCTGGCCATTCCTCAGGAAAACTGTCCATCAGAAAAGGAAATAATGCTTTGATGCATTACTTGCCATGCTTTGAAAGCTTGGGTTATGCAACATATTATGGACTTTATGCTTGCAACTTATTCTACTTTATTGGTACTCTTTGCACTGGTGTTCTATATTTGTTAAAATAATTATTCTACTTTATAATAGACACAGATTTAATAAGAAAAATAATTTTTTCCTAGAGTGAGATGTCATTATAATCAGGCTTTTATGGGACTTGTCAAGGAATAAGGAATATTAGATTATGTGGATCAAAACAGACGGGGGATTCTTATGAAATTTTCCCACATATTTTTTCCAGACACACAGGACAAAGAAAGGTGGACAATTAGGTCATCAAAACTAAACAAGGGAAGTCTGAGAAACTGGAGAAGTGGAGCCTACATAAACAAGACAACTAAATGTAGGGTGTTGTTCTTAATGAGATCCTCCAACACAAAAATAGCCAGGGGAGCCTAAGGAAATCATAATTTTACTTAGCCGAAACATATCCATGTTGGTTCAGGAGTTAGAACAAATTCAGGAAGACTGACAATAATGACTTCTGTTCTCTCAACTTCCTGTAAATCTAAAATTATTGCAAATTAGAAAGGTTATTAAGACAAATATTAAAAGAAAGCAAGAGGTTGAACCCCAGTGGTATAGTGGTTGAGTGCGGGACTGCGGCCCACTGGCTTGGCAGTTCAAGTCTAGCAGCAGCATGACTGGGTAGCTCCCACGACCGCCAGAGGTCAGTGATGCCCCCCAAAATAAATAAATAAAAAAGAAAGATTAAAAAAAAAAAAGAAAGCAAAACTGGATGCTAGAGATAATTAGAATTGTTTTCAATTCTAACTTCCTTAACTGAGGAGCTGCTTGATGATATACAATATATCTTAGGAGTGTTTTAGATACCTCTGCTGTAATTTGAGGCCTATGCTATAAAGAGCCCTGGTTGTATAGTAGGTATATGTGGAATCGCTAACTACAAGGTCGATGGTTCGAATGCACCAACAGCTCCACAGGAGAAAGATTCAGCTTTCTGTTCTTGTAAATATTTATAACTCTACTCAGAAACACACGGAGTTCTATTCTGTACTATGAGTCAGAATTGACTGACTGGCAAATATTACAGTGCAGAGTTGTTGGAATGATAAAATTATGTTATTTTTGTACTTAATTAGCTGTACAAAAATAATTGATGGAAAAATGAAGCAATCCTATTCTAATGCTAGAAAAATGCAAAGCTAGCTTTTTCAAGGCTAGATCTTCTTCTGGCTCATTTTTTTTTTTTAGACATCACTGCCCTCAGGTGGTGGGAGTAGGAGGCCCAGCCTTTGCTCCTGGGAGCCGGAATTGAACCTCCATCCCAGTGGGCCGCAGTCCCGCGCACAACCACTACGCCACCGGGGCTCAGCCCTTATTTTCTGGATTTTTTGATGACTTTAAAGTAACTTTTGAGATCATTCCTTTTGATGAAAGTGTTGCTTATTTTGTCTTTTTGTGCCCCATGCTTCAAAACTTTTCTATACAAATGTACCTCCTAAGGTTCTTTTCACAAAGATCTTAATTCCTTAGGTATGAAGAAGGACTTTAAATTCTGCTTCTCGGATATATTTAAGGGCAATTTATTTTGCCAGAGAAAACTCCTCTCCCCTGCCTGCCAGACCTCATTCTTTTATGGGACCTTACCTCCCCAGTTATAGTCCCCTTCATTCCCTGGCATTCTCCTCACTAGTTTCCCTTTTCCTTTATCCTATTGCCTTTACCCTTATGCATACTAGAAAAATGGCTTTTATTTGCTGTTTATTTTCTATTTCTACCAATTGGCTTTAAGCTTCAGTAGGCAAGGATTGTGCTGTTATCATTAATGTAACTCAGGATCCTAAAGCAATGTGTAGGACCCAGTAGATTGCCAATAAATATTTGTTGGATGGATGAATGAATGAACAAATGCCTGAATTTTCACCGGGGATGTCAGACTGCTAATAGAGCAAACTTTTAGAGTAAAGGGATGTGTGTGACTGACTGGGAAATCTGTTTTGTTAGTTTAAGGACTCTCTTGACATCTAGTGGTTCTCAACCTTCCTAATGCCATGACCCTCTAATACAGTTCATGTTGTGGTGACACAACCATAAAATTATTTTTGTTGCCACTTCATAACTACAGTTGTGCTATTGTTATCAATCAGACAACCCTTGTGGAAGAGTCATTAAACCCCCAAAGGGGTGGTGACCCACAGGTTGAGAACTGCTGACTGTACTCAAGTGAATAGCAGCTCACTCTGATCATCCAACGTCAGTTTAACTGTTTGTCACAACCCCACAGCATCTGTCATTCCCCTCTGCTGTCAGGTTGATTCTGAGTCATGATAGACATACTTATTTATATTATACACCAGGAATATCATGTCCTTACTTGATACTTCATGTTTAAGAAGGGACTAGGGGACACATAAGAGCCTTGGTGGTGCATTTGTTCAGTGCTCAGTTGCTAACTGTGAGGCCTCTGCTTCTAATCACCCAGTCACTCTGCAGGAGCAAGACCCAGCAGCCAACTTCCATAAAAATTACAAAGTTGGAAATCCTACAAGGAAATTCGACTTTATCCTATCAAGTTTCTATCAGTTTCAATTCACTGGATAGCAAGGGGTTTGATTTTGATATTTGGGACTCATCTGGAGATATTGCTCAAGCAGTCAGGTTACAGTATTTACTCTGGAACTTTCCACAAATCTTACCTTTACATGGGAATATAGTATACTATACCAGGACATATCCTAGGCAGGTGGACATGTCTTGATACACTTTCTAATTCTAGAATATAGGCTAATTGAGAGACATAATGCAAGTGGAATTTCGAACTTAGATAAGCCAAATGCATTTTAAATGTAATTTGTAATCTTTTAAAAACTATTTCTATTCCAATTCTTTTCTGACTTGCTCTTTAACTTTTTAATTTAAATAAATAATTAGTAGAGATGAAGAGATAAATCATATTTAGAAGCATGTAGAAGAAATAGATAGTTAAATATAAATCATTCCACATTTATTTATGACTCAGAAGTCACATTATTCATTAGTGCTTAGCATGTCTGTAGTCTGAGTTCAATGTTAAATCTGTTCTAGCCTTACTTATATATTATAATTTTAAAATGGGATATATTTGAATTTTGAATTAGTTTTTTATTATTTCTTACTTTTATTTATAAACCCTTTCTATATATATGTACATTTTTATCAATAGTATTTACCTTATCTATTACAAGAGCTACTTTAACAGTGAGTCCTCCAAAGGAGAGAGGATAAAAATGTTCACCATGTTGCCGAAAGCATTGTTTGATCAATGCTCAATAGTGGGGGAGGGGGGAGTGAATGGCTAACTCAGCGAGGGACAGTGATTTAAAAACACACAAATCGACAGGGATTGCCAAATGGAACAAAAATATGTATTTCGATTGGAAGAAAGCATTCAAAAACTAGAAAAAAGTAGTTTAAATAAACAAAGAAAAAGAACTGAAGTTGAATAATTACCACATTTGCAGTTTGGGAACCAAATATTTTCTTTGGATTATATCTTTGTCAGGAATTTCTGACAAAACAGAACCAGAGATTACAATGAGAGATAAAGATATAGATAGATAGATAGATAGATAGATAGATAGATAGATAGATAGAAATAGAATGAGAAGCTAGTTTACTGAGATGTGAGGATTTGTTAGGTCCTAAATCCATAGGTCAGGTGACAGGGTGGATATGCCTTGATTTTTATATCTATTCAGGCAACAGGTTAATCACTTGGTGTGTTCTGCTATAAAGAATCTGTTTAGAGTCTGGAGACAGAACACATTTAAAGGAAATTTTTACAACTGCTTAATTCGATTAGATTATGGAAGATAAGCTGCTTTATTTAAGGCCAACTAATTTAATCATGTGTAAGTACTTCCTAACGACCTTTAAACTTGTCTTTGACCACATAACAAGGCATTGGCCCAGCCATATAGACACATAAAATTAAGCATCATAATAATTGTAGAGAGATAGTAATTGATGTAGTAGCTTATTGGGGGTGGTGGGGTGTTTGAGGGAAATTGGGGAGCAGACAATGAAGACAGGAGCGGGGAGGATGCCCTAGAACCAATTGTAGCGATGTAAATACAACTCTTCTTATGTATGAATGAACTATGGAAATGTATTATATGCGAATGCTATCTCAAAGTATTGGGAAAAATTACCCACCACAGATGGTTCAAGCTTTGATTTTTATTTTTCTCTTTTTTGGACATTGGATATATAGGCTCAGCTTCTACTGTCTGCTCTGCCTTAATATCCATCAAATCGACACCAGTTTCTCAGAAGTCCCAAGTCTTGGCCACTCGGTGTGTACAGAGGAAATCTGCTCTGTACGATTTTCTAGGCCAGGCCCTCTTGGGAGCAGTGCAGCAGGCTTGTCTTCCATGCCTCTTGTGGGTGTGTACAAAAGCCCAGTCTTTGGGCTAGTTCACTTTGGGGGACCACCAGGGTTCTTTGTAGTTTTAATTCTGTGTTACCTGCTTGGTCACTTAGCCAGGGAAGGTCAAGTGAACAGATTATCTTATAACAGACAATTATGACTATCTTTTCACATCCAGGGATAATTTTAGTGAACATTAACACACAGGGGAACAACAAATGAAAGCAACTAAGTGAATTTTAATGAAAGCCATAATTTAGAATTCAGGACACAGGAGGAAATTATTCATTCTAGGAATTATCCTCAGTGGAGAAATAATATTTCTGTTAATTTCTAGTTGCTAGAAAGAAATTGAGAAGAAAGACATATAGTGAATTTTGAAATTAAAATTTTAAATATTACGTTGCATTTTTAAAGGACAGCCCTTATTCTTTGTCTAAATGCTATAGTAAACCCAGATGGATGAGAATGGCTTCAACAGTTAAAAAATCTGCAGTTTACCCATTTCAAAGTGATCTCCAAAGGGGAGGGAAAACAACAGTAACAAGGAGATGAACATAGTTATCACATTGCAGATCACTCTTGGATTCAAGGCTGACTTCTTGTTTACTAATTGGGTGAAAAAGGGCACAATTAGAGGTTTGAGTATAAGTCAGGTCGCTAGAAAATTCTAGAGAGAGACATTGCCCTCCTCAGTCCAGGGACCACTACAAGAGGGCAGCGTTCCATAGAAAGATTTGGGCAGAAGATTAATGATCATCGACTGGGAAAGGACTTGGGGAAGAAACTCAGCAATCACTTCCTGAGACAGGGAAGGAGAAAAAGGCAGGAACACTTGAAATACACAACTGGCTTGCTAATAGCAAGATCGGCAGTAGGAAACCACCTGCCCGCGCTGAGGCAATCTGTGGCTACAGAGTGACACATTTACAGGGCAGTGCTACTCTAGGAGCCCAAATAAACTCAATGTCAGTTGTTTAGTTTTTTGAGTTCTAACCTAACTAGGAAAATGGTACGGGGCCATCTGTAATTGGTTTCAAGAGGAAGATGAGATGGATGATGGGAAAACTCCTAAGAAGGAGAGAGGGACAGGCAGGTCAGCCAGGACCCCAGGTCCAGGCAGCAAGTCACAAGGACAGCACAGTCTTTAGAGCTTAGAAAGCACCCACCTGCTCCCCCGCCCAGGTATTCATACCAATCTCGAGGAGTGGATGAAACTACAGCTTGAGAGGTTGCCTCTTCTGCAGTGTCACCTCCCTCGGGGGATGGACCAGCCTCTGTCTCCTTGGCCTAGGGCTTCCGGTTCCCAAAGTTGGCAGCCTTCCCTTCCTGGACAGTGCCCTCGTAGGGGCAACATGGATCTCACCGAGTTCCCGCTCTTCCTCAGCAAGGGAAGAGGCAGACACAACATCTCTACAAACCTCCCAATTTCTCCTGTAGGCAGGCCACACAATTTGGAAGCCTACTTCAACAATAATTTCTCATTGGCAGGGAGGGGTTTCCCTCCTGGGAATTCTAGTCCTGAGTGGGAGGTACAGGCCCATGGGCATTGATGGTGCTTATGGCTTTCTTATCAATTAATGTCAAAGAGTGTGTGTGTGTGTGTGTGCGCGCACTACGAGTACTTCCTTTCATCCTTAGGGAATAAGTATTATTTTTCACATGGGCAGCCATTTTCCTGTCCATTGGCTGTGGAGGCGGAGGCCCCTGTTGCCTCCTCAGCTTCAGAGTTCCCCTGGTTCCTTATAGTTACATACCTAGAGTATCCCCAAGGTCAGGCCAGGGCAAGCAGAAGGCTGGGTTGGTGCCTTAAGGGAGAGATGTCTGCAGGAGACAGATGCACACTCTAACCCCCACCCCCTGAGGTCAAAACCTGTAAACACTATCTCTCTCTCTCTCTCCCACATCATTTCTATCAACATTTTTATAAATATGTAGCTACATGAAGAGACATTCTAAATCTGGCTTATTTCTCCTTGAACACAATCACAAAATAAAAGGATCCAGGAAGCCAATAGGAAGTGCTCAATTAAAAAAGACCCTGATTACGACCAAAGGCAAATTACTCATAAATGATTCATTTTTGAATGCTCTTGTGATTGAATCCCACCAATCCTTAAGAGACAGTTAAAGCATAAGTCAAGCACAACTTCAGCAGCCAAGTACATGTTCAAAACAAGAGCTCAAACTTCTCAAAGTGCACTTATTGCCATTAGCAGACAAATGCTCTTAAGAACACAGCTCTGTAAATGCTGGTAATAGTCATTTCTCTCTCCCATTGCTATTAAGTTAATTCCAACTCCTAGCGACTCTGTAGGACAAGGCAGAACTACCCTCTTGGATTTCCCAGGATTTAACTCTTTATGGAAGCAGACAGCCTTAGTATGGAGTATATCTCATCAGAAAGAAAACAAGATTCCTCATGACCAAACCAATATGCAACATCACGATAAACAGACAAGATGAATTTGACAAGCATCTCATTTTGCTTGGATAGGCAATCAAATCACTTGGAACCATCAGTTGAGAATTCAAAAACATATTGGACAAATATATGGCAAAAACAAAACAAAACAAAAAACTCTTTAAAGTGCTGAAGGACAAGGATTCAATTTTGAGGACTCAGGTGTCCCTTATCCAAGCCATGGTATTCTTAGTCATTTAATATGCATGCACAAGTTGAGCAATTAATAAGGAAGAGCAAAGAGGAACAATCATCTTGGCAAGAGAGAAACCAGAAGACTCCTTAAAAGCAAGTATGGTGAGACTTCCCTTCTCCTCCTTTGGGCATGTTATCAGGAGAGACCAGTACCTGGCGGACAAGTGGTAAAGTGGAGGGCAGGGAGAAAGAGGAAGGCCCTCGGTTAAGTGGACTAAACCAGTGACTGGAACATGGTTTCTAACATAAGAACAATTGTAAGGTTGGCAGAGGACTGGGCGGTATATCCTTCTGTTATTGTATGTGGGGTTAATATGCTTGAGAACCAACTCAACGGTACCTAACAATGGAATAACGAAGAACTGATGCCTTTGAATTACAATGCTGGTGAAGAATATCAAATATACCTTAGACTGCAAGAAGAACTAAAGTGTACTTATTAGGCTAAGTATTTCCAGAATTCTCCTTGGAATATTGCATGGCAAGATTCTATCTCATGTACTTTGAACATATTATCAGGAGGGACCAGGCCCTGCAAAAGGACATCATTTTGGTAAAGTAGAGATTCATTGAAAAATAAGATTTTCAGCAAGGAATTAGCATGACAGCTACACCAAACATGGGAAAGATGGTGAGGATGATGACAGATTGGGTTCTTGATATGGTTCTTACTCACGGAAATCCTAAGTACAACCAAAGGAAACACCTCCCAGTTTGGTGCCATTGGCACAATTGTTCTTATGGTTGAGCCCATTTTTGTGGCCACTGTGTCAGCCTATATCATTGAGGCTCTTTCTCTTTTTCGCTGCCCCTCCACTTTACCAAGCATCATGTCCTACCCTGGGCCGGTTCAATCCTGAGAATACGTATGTACAGAGAAGATGAGGGAAAGTCTCTCCAGCCTTGCCTCTGAGGAGCATTCTAGGCTGCACTTGCTCTGTTGAGCATCAGGTCAAGGTCAATAGAGACTGACTTCAGGGCACCTAGCAACAAAAATTCAACACTCCAAATCAAATATTTATTTCAATAACTCTGGCATGGAAGGTTGGTTATTAATGATACAAAATGTTATTCAAGAATTGGTATTCATGTGGAAACACTACCCGTTCAATAATAGTTTCAGTAATTTTTGAGTAAAGGTAATGACTTCTTTCTATTTTAACACGTCACAAGTCCCCGAGCAGTGCTAGATATTACACTCCACAGATGACTGTCTCATTTGAGTCACTATGTCTTGACATTTTTAGTCTGAGGCATATAGAATTTCATAGAATATAGAAATTGTCAGGAAGTCTTAGTTCTATCAAGAGTAAAATGGATTAAAACTTCATCAACTTTAAAATATTAAAGAGCATATGAGATGGCACATAGAAAGAAAAAATAGTATGCAGCTCTCTTAACATTTACTTCCTAAATATAAAAGTTGGCACTATTCATGTAGATTAATTATGTGAAAATTATACTCAAATACACCGAGATATTGAATCAGTTCATTCCTTTACTCATGTTGTTATCTTATTTATAAAAGAAACACTGATCTATATCATAGAACTGATAGAGTTGTGTTCTTATTAAAAGATGTACAATGTAAGTGCTGAGTGCTTTCTACATTGAGGAATTTATTGTCTCTGGAGAAAACTATTCCATTGGTGAAATTTGAATTGTTCACAATTGTTCTTATGTTTGAGTCCATTGTTATAACAATTTTGTCAATCTCTCTTTCCTATTCCTCTTTCCCGCTGCTTCTTTACTTTACCAAGCATGATCCCTTTCTCCAGGTACTGGTCTCTCCTGATTGCATGTCCAAAGAATGTTAGACAGTCTCATCAGCCTTGCCTCTAATAGGCAGTCTGACTGTACTTCTTCTAAGACAGATTTCTTTGTTCTCTTTGGCATCGTTCAATATTCTATTCATCGTTCAATTACTAGCACTATAATTCAAATTCATCAATTCTTCTTTAGTCTTCATTATCCAATTGCCAACTCACATGCATATGAGGCAAATGAAAATAACCACGACTTGGATCAGGTGCAACTTAGTCTTCAATAGCACCCTTGATTTTCAACTCTTTAAAGTCTTGTATAGCAAATTTATGAAATGCATGCATCATTTTTATCTCTTGATTGCTGCATTCATGAGCATTGGATCTAAGCAAGACAAAATTCTGGACAACTTCAAACTTTTTTCTCTGTTTGATGGTAACTATTCAGTCATGAATAGTTTTATTTTCTCTCCATTGAGTTTTAATCCATATAAAAGGTTGGTGTCCTCGATCTTTATAAGCAAGTGCTTCAACTCCTCCTCACTTTCAGCAAGCAGTCCCTTGTTCTGTTCAAATGACTACCTATTGACTCATGTACAAGTTCCTCGTGAACAATCTGAAGTATTCTAGAATTCCTATTCTTCTCAAGGCTATACGTAATTTGTTATGATCCACACAATTCCATTGCATGTCAATAAAACACTAAAACACATCTTTCTGGTATTATGTGGTTTGAGCCAAGATCCATCTGATATCAGCAATGATATCTCTTGCTCCTCATCCTCTTCTGTATTTGGCTTGAACCTCTGGCATTTCCCCTATCAATGTGCTGCTGCAACTTTTATTAGCTAATCTTTACATAAACAATTATAGGGCTCCTGTAATGCCCCAAAATTGAAGGCTGAAATCACATATGATTAAACTCTTTAGAATTCTAGAAATTAAACATGTTGTGGCATGAATAGGTAAATGTAACATAAAATGCCATAGAACACAAAATTCAGTCACTATAATAATGAACATCAAAAGTGTGCTGGGATTCCAAAGACAAAGATAAACAGAGTGATAAGAAGATAAAACTATATTTGAGAGAGGTCAAAAAGTTCATAGGAAAAAATGGAATTAAAAGATAATGGAATTTCTCCAAAGTTCTGAAGTTTCCTCGTGTGGTGCATACATCATGGAGAATCTGCTCATGAATAAAATCTACCTCTCTAAACCATTTTCCTTTTAAATAAAATCTCTTGGTTACTGCTCACAGTGAAAGAAATTGCTTTCAAGCAAAAAGGAGAGAGGCTTAAAGTTTCAACCAACTCTATGTCAACCGGATGACAAAAACAGTGTTCACTTCTCAGCACACTCTTAGAAGGAAAGCGTTCAAGAAGTGGCTATTTCAAGCTTTCCTTTAACAGAATTTAGCACCACCTGGCTTGTCGTCATCCCCACAATTGTTCTTATGCTTGACTCCATTGTTGCAGCCACTGTGTCGATCCATTTTATTTCAGACATTCCTGTCTTTCACAGCCCCTCCTCTCTACCAAATATGATGCCTTTCTCCTGACCACATGTCCAAAATATATGAGGGACTTACCCTAAGGAGCATTCCAGCTTGTACTTCTTCCAAGATAGATCAGTTTCTCTTTTAGAAACCCATGGTACTTTCCATATCCTTAAGCACCTCAATTCAAATGCACTTATTTTCTTCAGTCCTCTTTATTCAATGTTCACCTTTCACACGCAAATTTTGAACACTGGCCTTCCCAAAGTCACTTTCCTGGAGGAGGAGGAATGAGTGTTTTGTCCTGTGCTGAAGAGAGCCCTTCACTTCTTGAGAAGCAGAGTGCAGATAGCCCGGTGAAGTAAAACTACTTACGTATGGCTCTTCTGTTCCTATCTTTTTAACTCACATCGAATGCTTGCGTGGGGCCTTGCAAATAAAGTGTGTGACAGTAATAGAGGAGAGTGACAGTTTGCCGTTCTACTTTGTATGCAACAACCTCGGTCATTAGTCAGAGAAGAAGAGTGGCTCAGGGGCAGTGATGGCCTCTCTGGCCCACAGAACACAAAAAAAAGCCAAGGGACCATGGGGTTGAGAAGCCAAGGACCCCAAAAAACAGCCTGTAAGCTATGAGGAGGTGTTGCTGTGGACACAAACCTCAATGTTTTCTGATCCTGCCTTATAATAACCTGGTAACTTCCTTAATAAAGTCCCACAGTCATGAATATTGTCTGAGTTCTCTGTAGCCATTACATGGAATTATGCCCCACAGAGAAGTAGAGTTTCTTGGGAAGAACTGTTAGTGTCAAAGAAGGAAAGCTGTTGGAGGCATGTCTGTGTGGACTTGAATTCTGCTTCTCCCTTCTAAAGCTGGAGGGGTTCATACATGGCCCTCAAGCCATCCCTACAAACTGTTAGAAGGGCTTCCAAGTCTTGGTCCTTGGCATTTTTTTTGTTCAAAGTCTAGACCTAGACCTAGATCTTCAAAGTCTAGGTCAAACATCAAGGGAAAGTAGCGAAACATGAATTCTTGGACATCTTTGTTTAGACTGAGTTGTCTTAGGTGTAAAGTTGCTTCTGACAACCAGCAGCCCCCGCCTCATCGCAGCCCCCGCCTCATTGCAGCCCTCCCTGATTGCAGCCCCTTCTTAATCGCAGCTGAATGTTTTGGGAATGATGAGGGCATCAATAGTATAACTGTGTTTTGCATACAATGTATATATGTATTGTGATAAGAGTTGTATGAGCCCCCAATAAAATGATTTTTAGAAGATAAATTAATTTTAAATAAAAACAGGACAAAGCACTATAAGTTCCTGCACCGTCCTCAGAATCCTTGCCATGCCTGAGCTCGTTGTTGCAGCCTCTGTCAATCCATCACTTTGAAGGTCTTCTTTGTTTTTTGGCTCTCTACTTTTTCAAACTTTCTGCCTATACTGATAAATTACCTGCAGTAAATAACTACCCCTACAATGCCAGTAGTTTTCATGTAATATAGTAAGCAAAAACTCAAAAAAAAAAACCAAACAAATCCTTCTGCCATCACGTCGATGGCAACTCATAGTGAATGTCTAGGACAGGAAAGAACTGCTTTTGTGGGTTTAGAGGACTAAACTATTTTGGGGGGGACATCACTGCCCTGTGATGGTTGTTGCAGCTACCCAGCCTTGCTCCTGGAGAGCTGCTGCTGGATTTGAACCGCCAAGCCCGTGGGTCACAGTCCCGCACTCAACCACTTACGCCACCGGGGCTCAGCCAGACTATAACTCTTTACAGGAGTAGAAAGCCCTGTCTTTCTCCTGAATGGGGGATGGGTTTGAACTGATGACCCTGTGGATACCAACCCAATTCATAACCACTATGCCACCTGAGTTCCATAGTAAATGCAGGCAAATATTAAATTACAAAACTGAACAAAATGAAGGCTTATTTTTTAATGAAATGATTCCCTGACTACTTTTGTCCCCAGAACACATTTTCTGGGCACCGGCGGATGTAAGAACCCTGGTAACATAGTTGTTATGGCTGGACTAAGCCCATGGCCAACCCACCAGAATCCCCATGGGAGAAGGAGGAAGCTAGCTTCTCTGGGAAGTTATGCCCCAAGGAGACGGATTGACACAGTGGCTGCAATGACCAGAGAAATCAGAGAAGAGGCAGGAGGACAGGGCAGGCCAGAGCAGTGCTTCGTTCTGTCCTGCACAGGGTCACTATGGGTCAGAATGGACTCAATGCCACCTAACAACAGCATCTGCTCAGAAAATTGACAGACGGTTACTCTGAGTTGAAATAAATGAAACGACTAGGAGTATTATGGTTTAGGGTGATATGACAATGAACTAAACAGATATCTTCTCACATACTCTCTTGCAGGAAACAGAAAATAACCAAGCAAATCACTACTTTACTTGCAAGAGATAAGTGTTAGAATTGAACACAACTGAACAAAGTCACCATGTGCAGAATGCCTGGGAGAAATAAGGGATGCTTTCACGTATAACTGGTAAAACAGAAACGTATTCATAGAATCACTTCAGATACCTGAAGGGGTTGAGCGAAGCAGCCCTTAAACAAGAAGCCCATGGAGAGGCTGTCTGGAGTGTTTCTAGAACAGCAAGAAGGACTGTATTATTTGAGTGGAGAGAATCCAGTAGAGGAGTTGAGATATGAATCTTCCCCCAGAGACAGCGGAGAGAAAGATTTCACCTAAAATTGTCGTTCTCCATTCATAGGTCCTCAAACTACTGCCCACGGGCCACATGAGTCCCCCCGAGGACACTCACATGGCCTGCAGACTGTTTTTGCCACTGCTCCCTTCCTGCTTAGCAGTAGACGCATCCCAGGCCCACAGTGAATTTGTTCATAGTTTTTTGTTTTTGTTTTAACTATAACCTGGCCCTCCAATGGTCTCAGGGACAGTGAACTGGCCCCCTGTTTAAAAAGTTTGAGGACCTCTGATTCAGACTGTGAGAAAATAAAAACATTTCCATTTGTCTGAGCCGGGGAGACTGGTGGTATAGTGGGGTTACATGGTGGGCAGCCAACTAGAAAGTGTGGAATTTGAAAGCACCAGCTGCTGCCAGGAAAAAGGATGAAGCTTTTCATTCCATAAAAGAGCTATGATTTCAAAAGCCACCGGGCAGCTCCTCTGTCTCCCATAGGGCTGGCCTGACTTGAAATGTTCTTGTTGGCTGTGTCTGTTTGTGCGTTTGCTAGTTGGAGTATTGCTGTTTTAGCAGCACTGAGACATTAAAAAGTGTGTGAGTGCGCGCGTGCGCGTGTGTACACACATATACTTAGCTGGTACATATTGTGTTTAATAGAGCACCATTTAAGTGGACCATCTGTAGACTGTGGTCAGCTCCAGAAATGTGCTGGCCATCTCAATACTGCTGTTCCCCAGGGCAGGTGTGTTCAACCTTAGCTCCCATCCAAGGTCTGGCTTCTGTCGCTGTGCTTCACAAGTGACAAGTGAAGATCCACATTCAGCTTGTGAAAGACATTTCCTTTCAAAAACCACACTAGTTCTTCTGTGAATAACCCCAGGGGAAGCAAAAATGTAGGTGGTTGTGATGTGTATATATGTCCTCAGAAATGCTTTCAAGATAAACATGGGCAGTTTGAAATGCATTCATAGTTCATTTAATGCCCAAGATATGTTCTGTGAAATGAGATAGTTTGACTTGGATGTTGTAGGAATACTGCATTGTACTCCCGTTCTTTCTTTTTCTTTAAGCGTTTCAAGCAAGCTTCATACATTACCTTGTCAATATGCTGAAAGGAATTCCCTTGTGTGTCTGCTCCTCCATCCAACTCATTAGCAATCTGATAGACATCGCTCCCACATTTTCACTAGCCCACAGCTTTCAGTGGAAGTCATCCTAAAGGGGATTTACCCCTTTATATTATTTTGCGGATCATCATAATTGCTGAATATAACCTGGCTAACATTTGAATGGCAGCCTTAACTGATGTTTCACTTTGGGGCTGTGCAATAACTTTCTGGTTTACTTCCAAAGTGACACTTCTTTGGCTCTTGCTACTGCTGCCACTAGCACTGATTTTGCTATATTTTGAAGTCATGAGACACTTCATGATAATGTTCCTCCTCCCCCCCAAAAAAGCCCCCTTAAACAGAAACAATGCTTCAACACTTATGAAGCCTAGGATACCACAGATTACATGCTGCAGTCTAGCAGTAGAAGCACACACTGTTACCTAGCAAACTTTGGAGACAGGAAGTACAGTACAGTTCATAGTAAAGCAGAAACGGAATTTTATTTTCATTACCAAAACTTATGCATAAAAGTACTACCTTATCTTTCAGTAAATAGAATAAACATAAGTAAATAACACATTAATACTGATTATAATTCAGTGATTCAGGAATCATTCTAGGAATTAGTAAAAGCTTTGTGTTGACATTCTTTGAAAAATGTTCTATTCATCTTTCAGACATGTATATCATCAAGATTAAAAAAAGTCTGTCTCCTTCCTGTTTCTCCCCTGTAAGGGGGTGGCCAATTACCCACCAGTGGGCCTTAGGTCCCCACCCTGCCCCTCCCCTCACTCGTAATGAAGTGATTCCTGTTCTTTGATGCTCGATATCTGTGCAGCCAGGCAGTGATGATGCATACAAGTTTCCTCTAGTTCCTGAGGTCTCCCTACCCACCAACCATCATGATCCCAACTCTACCTTGCACATCCGGATGGATTGGAGAAGGTACACTAGTGGAGAGGGGAGCTGAAGATATGGGGAAATCAGGATGGATGAGTCCCCTTGGGCCGGTGGTTAGAATGGAACTACTAGATGGGTGGAGAGAAGATGGGATAGAGATGGAACCAGCTGCAAGGATCTACATATGACCAATCTGGGCGATGATCATGGGGGAGTGGGCAGAGTAACATATGAATAAATATATTAAAAAAAGACAAGCGATATGAAAAGAAAAAAATTTCTTCTATTAAAGGAAAGGAACAGTTTGCTGTATTATTCAACTTTAACAACAAAATAAAAATAAACTACAGTATGTAAACATTGTAAAAAAAAGATTAAAAAAAGTAATTGACCATATACAAAATTCAATGTCTTTAAAAGACAAGATGTACTGCTTAAAACTTTCATCCTGGACATGAACCATACTGGCGATCACCTTTCTTCCAGCAGTCTTAGCAAGCGAACAGTAATACCGATGAACATCAGGAGCACCCACCATATAATCCTCAGAACAATCAATTATATGGGGCCAAAAGAGCTAATGCACCAAAACAAAGTTCAGAGAGTAGGAAGAAGCAGGAAAGAAGAATTGGAAACCAGGAACCTAAGGAGAAATTGGGAAGAGTTCTACTGCATTGAGGGGATTGTACTAATATCATATAGCACAACAATGTATAACATAATTTAATAGAAAACTGTAAACTATCACCAAATCACAAGACAACATGCATTAAAAACAAGTGACAACTATGTCCCTCGTAGAAAATAGAAACCAGGGAATGGGAAGAAATAAATGTAAAGGTGCCAAGAACTGCCATTTGTTTACGCTAACATTGTCAAATGAAAACCAGATCTGCACATCCAAAACAAAGAAAGCCAAACCCCTTGTCCCAGAGTCCTTACTGACTCATAGAGACCCTACAGGACAGAGGGGAATTGCTCCCTAAGGTTTCCGAGTGTTCTAGTCTTACTGAAGCAGACAACTACATTTGTCCATCACGTTTAATCATTGCATTACCAGGGATTCTTTAGATAAGCAGAGTCTTCATTAAAGAAGAGTAGGAATTTCCTTATCGGGAGGAATCACTGGGAGGTACCAACTATTTGAGATCCATTTCTAGCATAAGGTTTGGTAGTCCACACTCACTAACAGCTCCATGGGAGAAAGGACCTGTTGAGCTTCTCCCATCAAGATTAAAGCTTAGGAAACTCTAGAAGGCAATTATAGCATATCCCAGCATACCACGATGTGTCAGAATCGACAACAAAGCAGCAGCCTAGAATAATGCTTGGTCATCTGCTCCCACCAAGGTAATAACTAAGAAAACTTCATGGTGCGGTTCTACTTTGTAACAAATATGGTGGTCACTAGAAGGAATCTTCTTAATCGCAATGGGTTTGGGATTTTTGGATAAACAGGATGAAAAGAAACTTTAGAGAGGTACCGGACAAATGTGTGGGAGTGAGAAAACAGCATGATGGTGAAGCCTGACAGGCAGTATTTCTCTGTATGTAAGCCATGAAAATGAACTGTGTACCAAAAGCTTAAATTCACTGCTACTGAGCTAATTCTGAATCATAGTTGATGCCAGTCCTTTGGATAGAGTAGAACTACTCCATAGAGTTTGTGAAATGAAATCTTTTGGGGACAATCTGTTCTTTATTCTAAGAAACATTTGAACCTCCAACCTTGCATCTAGTATCCCACCACTTTACTCACAAGGCTTCAAAGGGTGAATAGTGGGTCTTGGTCTTGTCGCAGTTAAGTGCTCAGATGCTAACTGCCAAACAAGTTCAGTAATAGTTTGATTCTGTGGAGATTCTCAGCTTTGGTCATCCGCTAGAGAAGTTTTACTCTCTGGGTTATAGGACCACGATGAGTCCCGCTGAAGTACTAGCAGACTATGCATTGGGCTGCTAACCACAAGGTCAACAGTTCAAACACCAGCTAATCCACCAGAGATGGAGGAGGCCTTCTACTCCCTAAAGCTTTACAGTCTTGGAAACTTGCAGGATCAGTTCTAGCCTGCCCTATAAGGACACTATGAGGCAGAATAGACTCGATGGCAGAGAATTTGGTTTTGCATGAGTCTGAATAAGGAGGTCTGACTATGCAGTAGGTGACATAGTGGGTAACACACTGAGGTTCAAAACACAATGTGTTCAAATGCACCAGTTACTCTACAGGAGAAAGATGTGGCCTTCTGGTCTCATGAGGATTTACAGCTTTTCTGAAACCCACAGTGGCAGTTCTAGTCCACCTTGTAGGTTCACTCGGAGTCACAACAGATGTGAGCAGTGAGCTTGGCTTTGTGAGTTTATGAATCAACTCCACGGCATTTGGTTCAGGAACACTTGGTCACAGAAGTGCATGAGGATCAGGAAATATTTGAAAATGAGTAAGTAGGCAAGAATTTAGCAGGGTAAACATTGAGAATGAAAACATAAAACCAGGAAGGGGCAAAGGCAGCTAAATGATATAGGGAAGGATCAATCGCGGCAAAACGTGGTATAGTAAGCATCCATGAAGGCAGGCTGTCCAGGTTCTAATTCTGACATTGCCTTGGGCTCGCCTCTGAACCTGCCACACCAGGACCATTGTTTATTCTTTTTTTTCATTGTTTATTCTTTGGAGCCTAATGGCACAGTAAGTGTTGCACATCTAGCTATAAGGTTGGAGGTTCAAAACCACCAACCACTCCTCTGAAGAAAGAAGAGGTTGTCTTCTCCCATAGAGACTTACTCACAGAAACTCTATGGAGAAGTTGTACTCTTGCCAAAGGATTGGAGTTAGCTATGATTTGGAATCAACTTCTTAGGCTTTGGCAAGTATACTTAATCTCAGAGCTAAAGTTCCTCGCCTCTAAATATAAGATTAATATGGCATTCTTTTAAAGAATCTACAGATTAAAAGAGTTGGGGAGAGAGAGACTCAAAGGAAACCACATACAATTGCCAGGGATGCACCTTATTTAAATCCGCATTCAAACAAAAGCACATGACTAGAAACCACTAGAGACAATCAAGGAAGGTTGGACATTGACCAGATATTGGACATTAATGAATAATACTATAATAATTTTAGCTGTGCTGATATAATAAACTCTATCCTTGCGATAGAGTGCCATAACTGAGATCTACTTCAAAATAATCATGAAACAAATGTCTGAGTAACAGGTACATGGGAGTGTTCATGGACTTATACCTTTG
>PVJH01015228.1:0-54285 GCA_004026705.1 Nesogale talazaci
GGATATGCCTGAACTCTGTTGCAGTTTGTTGCCTGGGGTTTGTAGTTTGTCGCCTTTGTAACTGTAAACAGCCCTGGCCTTTGAAGCCTGACTTGCAGCTGTGCTGCCATTCACTTGTTAATTTTGAAGATCACGATATGCTAATTGCCTAAGCTTGCTTGCCCTATAAAACTGGTTTACTTCTCCCAAATCAAAAAAAAAAAAAAAAGAAAGAAAGAAAGAAAGAACCCCACCCCACCCCAGAAAAGATGTAACTACTGACACAACGTATGTATGTATGTATGTATGTATACATTATTATTAGAGCTGTATGAGTCCCCAATAAAATGATTTTTAAGAAAAAAAAAAGAATAAACATAAGCATAGAAACAACAACAAAAAAAGATAGACAATGAAGTGACATGCTAACACCAATTAAGAATGTGATGTTGCCTATATTTCTGATCAGAAAAGATATATCATTGCAAATCATTGTCTCAGAGGTAAAAGATCCTTTTCCCAGTGTGGCAGTTGCATAATTTCCTGTCAAGTTAAGCAAAGGGATGTAGTCTAGTCTTTCAATCAGGTCACAGCTTGATAGCCTCGTTTGGAGGCATGGTAGAGTTGAACAGCTCACTGCATGTCTAAAACACTGTCCCTGCCTTCCTTGCGTTCTTCTTCCATTGACAAGCCACATGGAGCTACACTGATGTAGTCAGAGCCGTGGAGATGGAGGACCTACGTGAAGACCCACGCCATCACAGAGATGCTTCCACTGTCAGTGGATCTACAAGACTTTCCAATCATTGGTCTATGATCTTTCTGCATTTGACTTGATTGCATGTATTCTGTGAGTCTAGACTTGAATCTGTAGACTGACATCAGACATATGGAATAATATCTGACTTATAGATTTGATCTGGACTGATTTGGGATGTCTTCTCAATATATAATTGCTGTTTTATGTAAAGTTCTTTCTTCTACACATGTGTCTATAGATTTGTTTCTCTAGTAAAACCGGACTAACACACAGTAATTTTTCATAACGATAAAGGGGTGAATTAAAAAGATAAAACAAGCAAATCAAAATCCTCACAGCTGGACCAATAGGAAACATAATAAATGAAGAAAAGATTGAAGTTGTCATGGATTTCATCTTGCTTGGGTCCACAATGAATGTTCATGGAAGCAGCAGTCAAAAAATCAAAAGATGGATTCCATTGGGTAAATATGCTGCACAAAACTCTTTATACTTTTGAAAAGAACTGATTTCACTTTGAAGAATAAGGTACACCTGAACTAAACCAGAGTATTTTCAATTTCCTCATAGTGAAAATTGGACATTGAATGAGGAAGACTTGGGGGAGGTGTGCATAAGGGGAAGGTGGTAATGATGCATTTGCAATATGATATTGGCAAAAAATATATTTACTGAAAGTACCAAGGACTGCCAAAAGAACAAACATATCTGTCTTGAACAATTTAGAGTCAGAATGCTCTTTAAAGGCAGCACCTAACAACAACAATCTTAGATGTTTGCATAATACCAACTTCATAAAACATGAATCATAACTAATAAAGCTACAAGGGTTAGTAGAAAATACAAAATATGGTTTGGTCTTTCAGTTCTGACTCATAGCAACCTAATGTACAAAAAGATTGAATGACCACTTGGTTTTGTTCTCTCCTCATATCTGTTATTACTTTTGAAGTCATTGCTGTAGGTACTGTGTCCATCCATCTCCTTGAGGGAGTCTTTCTCTTCTTCACTGC
This sequence comes from Nesogale talazaci, assembly GCA_004026705.1. Taxonomy (NCBI): domain Eukaryota; kingdom Metazoa; phylum Chordata; class Mammalia; order Afrosoricida; family Tenrecidae; genus Nesogale; species Nesogale talazaci. Next base: position 1,753 of record PVJH01015228.1, read on the forward strand.
AGCCCCACTGCCATGCTCAGGAATTAACAGAACAAGTAAGTAAATTAAACAGCAATATCACATAATGGATATGAATAATAGTATCTACCATCATGAATTAATAGATATATAGAGAACATTCTGCCAAGCAATATAAAAATACAAATTCCTTTAGATGCATATATTATATCCAGACAGCGAGAATTCATACTAGACTTTAAGGCAAAGGTAAATACATTAAAAAATGTTCAACTCATTGAGAAGTTTTTTTTTCCTTGACCAAAATTGAAGCAAATTAAAGATCAGTGATAGGAAAAAAAAAAACTCCACAACAATCTACACCATCAAGTCATGTCCCACTCCCGGCAACCCTGTAGACTTGAATAAAACAACTCTTGTGGGACTTCCAAACTTTACATCTTGATAGGGCTAGGCGCTTTCATCTAAATCCTACAGAACCACTCCAAGTTTTGAACCGCTCACCTGTGGTTAGCAGCCACGTGCATAAACCACATTACCAAGACTCGTAGTACTACAAAGATCTCTAAAAAACTCCCAACTATTTGGACACTAGTGCATATTTACAAATTATCTGTGACTCAAAACAATCCGAGGGATGAGTGTACATTATGGGCAAAAAGAATATGGCAACATATCTAAATACGCTTTCAGATATATCAGGTGTGTATTAACAATAAAGAAAATACACCAAACCCATAGTCATTGCATCTCTTCTGTTAGTCACCCTTTCAGATAAAGTCAAACTGGCCCATCGTATTTCCAAAGTTACAAGTCATTATGGAAGTAGATGGGCGTATCTCTCTCGCAGAGAATAACTGGAGGCTCCAACCTCAGACCTCTCAGTCAGCAGCATAGCAACTGCAACAGCAGGCCTCTGACATCCCAGGAGCTACACTGGATGCACCTTGCTGAATGACAGCAAAGCGACAGCAGGAATATTCTCAGTCCCCTTAGTGTTTACAGCCTCTGCCTAAAACATTAAGAAAGACTGAATCAATGTACACCAGATTTAATAGAAGAATGGAAATGTAATACTCATGATGCATACTATAAAAGAAATGTAAATGATCATAGTGAGCATTCTGATAGAATAAGCACAATCAATAAATTCAAAACAAGTTCTCTGACACAGGAAATATAATTGATAAAACTGACATCAATCTTTTTCAGTAAAAATAATGAAAGATGAAATCTTATCAAAGTGACAATGTTAGAGAACTTACAAATATTAAAATCATATGGGAATCTGATGGGAAATTTTGTGCTAATGAATTAATGGACTTCACTAAACAATAAGGGCATCAGTGATGAAATATTACAGGCATTTTAAACTAGAAATAATTCCAATTTAGGGAAAACATTCTACAACAACAGAAAGCTAATCATACTTACCTACTTGACCTTTGAAGTCAGCATCATCTTCATACAAAAATTTTAAAAAGGCATAAAAATGAATATAACTGATAAAACTTATTAATGTAGAAAGAAAAATAATAATTTTAGGAAAGTGAATCTAGCAATATATAAAGAAACAATACATCAGGCAAAGAGAATTACCTGCAATGCAAGATTTGCATTTAAATATTAAATATTTAATATCGTTCATGTTTTTAACAATTTAAAAAACAAAAAACAGCAAAGAAAATCATTGCATAATTATCTCAAAAGTTATGGTTTTGTGAGAATTCAAAATTTATTTAAACTTTGCAACAAACTGGGCATAAGAAGTTCCTTCCTTCAAAAAATATGGTCTGTTTTATAATTCACACATGATAAAATTTTATAGTTCCATAATGTCTAGATCAGTTGAACTATCATTATTACCACACTGTGAGAACACTTCCTTCTTTTGTGTACTCATTGTTATGAGCGCCCCATCCCTTGTCACCCCTTATCATGCCCTCAAGAAATCATTCATCCAGTTACTATTGCTATAAATTGACCTATCCCGGGGTTTCATCTACAGAAAAACCTACCAAAATAAATAACTAAAACTAACAACAATAGAAAATTAAGACAAAGTAAAACCTCAATTGAATTGAAAGTTGAAAGTTGAAAGCTTAAAATTTATCTTAAAATGGACTAAAAGGGAGAGCATATGATAAGGTGATAAATTTTAACCTAACTCACTCTACCAAAATCCACTTAACAACACAGAACTATTCTTTCTTAATCTAATAAAGCATATCCATTGAAGTCAAAATTAATGTCAGACTCACTCATGAAAGAATAAAAGATTTATAAGGGAAGATAAGAAAAATAAAACCAAATACACCACTGGTATGAAAGTTTGTATCAGAGGGTCAGCTAGTGCAATAATGCAAGACAAATAAAATGACACTGGTTTAAAATTCTTTCAATTATTAATATTTCCTGTTTTCTTTTTGTTAGAGGATTTTCTGTTTCATTTTGTCTTCTTTCATTGTTTTGTATAATTTCTGTATATGCAATCCCAGAGAATAAATCTATAGCCACCGTAGCTGGACCGTAATCACCTAGGGAGGTGGCAGAGGATATTGGGTGGAAATGAGAAACTCATAAAATGACAAAGAAGAAAATGTTCTAAAATTAATTGTATTAATGATTCTACACAATTCTTAATAGGATTGAGCTATTAAATTTTATGATATGTGAATTATATTTGAATAAGATTATTTAAAATGATAGAATAAAATACATGTTCATTAAAAGGAAAAAGAAACCTGACTTGATTCAGAGATGACATAATCACATATGTGGAAATTATAATGAAGTTTATCTTAAAGTATTATAAACAATAGCTAAGTTACAGGATTCAAGGCCAATGTAAAAAAATCAATTGTATGTTTAGATCATTACAATGATATTTGTGAATATATTAACATAAAAATTAAATAGTGTATGTTTACTAAAATACACCTAAGATATAATTAAATAAAACATTACTAAGAAAATTTGTAGAAAATTTAAATATATGAAAATATAGATTATGTCAATGGATTAGAATAACAAATATTTTTACACATATTATTTCCCTATGGTAATACACAGATGTATCACAATTCCATGCAAAACTTTTGTTAGAAATTGACAGACTGATATTAATAGTCGATCAAATGTTCTGGAACAATTGGGCAAGCACTCAACCTCTAGCATCAACTTACAAATTCGAGAATCCTTAACATGAAATAGATAATTTAACTGCAAGTTACAATCAGACGCAATAGAACTTCTCAAAACTAAGCAGAGACTGCTTACATTTCTGAATTTAGCAAAGATATTTTAGATAAGATACAAAAAGTATAAATCATAAAATTAAGAAGTGAAATCTACTATATAAATTAGACATTATAGTCCCACCTTGTTTAGCAAGAACTAGGAAATATAAACACAAGAAGAGGGAAAAAGTTCAAGAAAAAGAAGAGAGAAAGTAATTTGGGACTCGTGGCTGGGGGGAACCCTTCAGGTAACCTTATTCTGTTACCTCTCCTCTGGGTCCATCCAACATGACACGGCCAGGTTTGACCCCATGGCAATCAAAGTAATGTTCTTGGCCTGTAGTGAAGAAGCTGGTTGCCTGCAATAATTGGCCTAAGTGGGTGTCTAAAAATTTTGGTGATGGCATTACCAAGGCAATTGTTAGCTGGAAAAAGTTACGGATTACTGTGAAACTGACCATTCGGGTCAGACAGGCCCAGATTGAGATGGTGATGTCTTCTGCCTATGTCCTGATCCTCCAGCCTCCCAAGAACTGTCCCCGGACAGAAAACAGGAAAAAATATTAAACAGAGGGGCCACAGCATTTCTGAGGAGATCGTCAGCATTGTCCCTCGAGTATAGCACTCTCAGAGTGCTCACTGGAGCTGTTGAAGAGATCCTGGAGAATGCCCAGGCTGTGTGCTGCCATGTTGATGCCCTCTGCTCTCAAAACACCATAGATGACATCAACAAGCAATGGCATGGAATGCCCAGTAAGTTAAGAGTTATGTATTTAGGTATAGATATGATTTTATTGTTTATTTGAAAATTACATATGGTTGCAGAGTTATGTAAAAGTGTGTGGTTGACAAAGGGTGGTCCGTGGTAATCATATACTCCAGTGTCAATTAATTGATTGGAAGTGTAGGGGTGGAGTCTAGCCTGTCAATCTGGAGATAGCCAATGAGTCTTCTCTAAGGGCATGTCTTTCTCCTGGGAATTCTGGGAAGTGTCACAGGATTTCCCAATTTGAGAAGGGAGACTTGATTCATTCTCTGGGAGTCAGGCTACCGACAAGACAAGATGAGATGATAGCATGCTGATCTCGGAAGAATGGAGGCGCCGGAGGAGAGGCCACATGGGCTTGTCCTGATGGAGCCAAACCTAGGGGCCAGAGATGCCACTTGGAGACTCCTTCCTGCCAGCACTGAGATGTTTCTACCATCTGCTGATGGACCCGGAGCCCTGGAAATGAGGAACCATGTGGAGACCCCTGCCAGCTCCAGGATGCTTCTACCCCAGCTGGATACACAAGAGTCTGCACTCACTAGCATGTGATTTTCTTGGTGTCATTGCATGTGCTTCCTAAGTTGGAAGGAGACTTTACAGACTGGTATCGGATATATGGGCTAATATCGGACTTATGACCTTGTACTGGACTGGGTTGAGATATTTTCTCAATGTTCCATTCCTCTTGTACATAAACTTTTCCCTTATATCCATATGTGTGTCTATGAATTTGTTTCTATAGTCTACCCAGAATTATAGAAGTTATAAAAGAAAATACTCAATAAAGGAACATTTGATACGAGACAGAGAGAGAGAGTAACAATCCCCCTGTTAGACATGTGAAACATCTGGAAACATTAGAGAAAATACACTCAACAAAATTTGACATTGTTAGTGCTGTTTGATTGTATTCTGACACATAGAGACATGAAGGACAACCAAACAAAATAGGCAGACCTGTTCCTGCAGTAGCCTCATGGTGGTTTGAGCTAGTTATGGTAGCTTCTCTTTTTATATCTTATTGAAGATCTTTTTCTTTGGGTATTTTTCCTTTGTTGCCGTGGCTACACTAAGTGTTGGATTGCTAGCTTCAATAGCGTTTGTTCAAGCACATCAATCACGTCAAGTTAGAAAGATGATGATTGTTCCCAGGAAAGTTTACAAAGCCCCCCTGAAGTATCATATAGGGTGGCGGTGTGGCACAATCTTGACTTCGTGGTAGTGATCTTGTCTTTTTTATTTTGTTTACAATTTATCATGCTATGGCAACCTTTGTGTTGCTCTGATGCTGGAAGCTATGTCACTGGTCTAGCAAATGCCAGCAGGGTCACCCACAGTGAGCAGATTTCAGCAGAGCTTCCAGACTAAGAATAAGAACAGGTAACTAAGAAGGAATGGGTTCCTCACTTGGGAAGAATTATCCCTTGAAAACCTTATGCATAGCTTTGACTTGCCTGATACTAAAGGAGTAATGAAGGGAAGCCCAACATTCTTGCAGAAGGTGCAGGAGAATCGGCCTCTCAGGAGGGGGCGGAGGGTCCTCAAAAGATGACTGACAAGCAGTTTCCTTCTCGGGGTGATGATGAATGCTTTGTACTTTAGCACACACTCCAGGATTAAGTGTGGGCAGCTGCTTTTGCAACCCTATGAATCATCCTAGCGCCCCCAGCCAGGGGCAGTTAAACCCACCTTGTGAAGCACTGTACTGTCCCTTTGTTTGTTAGAATGGCAATTTCTTAGTCTCTGTGCAAGTTTTATCTGAATACAGTTTAGCATCTTAGAACTGCTTGCTGTTCCTATAAATGTTAGCTATAATCTGTTGATTAAGCCCATTTGGTACCCTTGCACCATCAATAAATACAAATAAATAGCTTTCTGGTATGTTCTGTTTTCAGCTAATGTCATTAGAAAATTTGAACTAAAATGACAATCAGAACCTATAGCATCTATTATAATTAATACATTACTTTAAAGGAAAAGGAATATGACAGGATCACCTATTGATGCCACATATCAACAAAGATCTGCCAGAAATCCAAGCAGGATTCAGAAAAGGACACCTCATGAGAGCAAAGAATACCAGAAAGATGTTTGCCTGTATTTTATTAACTGCACACAGACATCCAGCTATGTCAATCACAAGAAACAAAGGATAGCATTGTGCATAATGGAAATTCCAGAACAAATGATTGTGCTCGTGTAGAACCTGGACATAGACCCAGGGTCAGTTGCATGAGCAGAACAAGAGAATACTTCAGGCTTTAAAATCAGGGGTGGGGTGTTGTCAGAGTTGTACTTTTCTTACAATCTGCATCATGAGAAAATAATTTTAAAAGCTGTAGTATATGAGGAAGAGCGTGGCATGAAAGTTGAAGGAAGGCTTTTTAGCAACCTGCTCTGTGCACACTACACACACTTGAGTGCTGAAAGGGTGGAGTGCTTGGAGTACTGCTGATGGGGACCAAAGGTGGAAGCCTTCCATGTGGATTACATTTCTTTTTAAAGACGTCTGAAGTCCTCACGTTTGGATCAATATGTAAGTCATGATAGATGGGCAAAATATCAAAGTTGTCAAGAATTTCACTTTATTTGACCCCATGATAGCAGCAGTGAAGAAATCCAATGATTTACTATATTGGGAATATCTGCTGAACAAGGTCTCTATTCAGTCTTGAAGCGCAAGGGTGTCCTTTTGAGGACCAAGAGGAGACTAACCCAAGCTATAGTATTTTCAGTCTCCTCAGATACATGTGAAAGTTGGACAATGAGTTAGAAAGACCTCAGTGTGTTAGTTCAGATAGACTAGAGGAAAAAATTTATAGACTCACATATGGATATAAGAAAAAGGTTTATATATGAAAGAAATAGGACATTAAGAAAGGATGCCAATCCAGTCCAGTACAAAGTCAAAAGTCCGATATTAACTCATATGCCCGATATCAGTCTATAAAGTCTCTTTCCGACTCACAAAGTCACAGGTCAGTTGGTGCCAAGTCCGGGCACCAGCAGGGGTCCCCTCATGGCTCCTCGCTTCCTGGGCTCAGGGTCCATCAATAGCATCCAGTGATGGCAGGAGCAACTCATCGCTGGCAGGAGTCGCCACGTGGCCTCTCCAGCTTCAGCGGTCTGGCTCCACTAGGCCCAAGTTGTATGGCTTCTCCGGCTCCTCAGACGCTGCCATCTTGTATTGTCTGTGATTCATCGTCTCTGAGGCTAACTCCCAACAACTGGAGAGATAGATTCTCATCTTCACGAGGGAAATATCGCGAGACTTCGCAGACGTATCAGGAGATAGCCATGCCCACACAGAGGCCTCATTGGCTACTCAATGCCTATCTCCAGATTAACAGGCTAGACACCACTCTGATCTCTCAATCATGAAATTAACATAATCATATGACCACCACACTCAGAAAATTTAATATTTTTGGAATAAAATGTTCTTGAAGAATACTGAAAGAATTATGAACTGCCAGAAGAACTAACAAGTATGTTTTGACAGAAGTAGAGATAGAATGTCCCTTAAAAGAAAGGATAGTGGCACTGCCTCACCTATGTTGTCAGAAGATACATAACCATGCAAAAGGATATCATGCTTGATAAAAATCACTCATAAAAAGGGAGGAAGCCCATGAAGAAGATGGACTTACAGAGGGGCTACAATAATGAGCTCAAACATAAAAATTGTGAGGATGGCTCAAGATGGACCAGGTAGTGCTTCATTCTGCTGCTCATCAGGCACTGACTCAATAGCACTTAACAACAAAATCACTAACTCACCCAGCGGGAGAGTATGGTTCATATCTCCACAGAAGTGGAGTGGGCGTGCAGATCCTACCATGAAGCATCCAACTGTGAAGACAGTGTGGACACATGGAAGAAAGCATGAAAAGAGAGTGCTGAGCCCCCAAAATGGATCTAATCAAGAAATGAGCACTACTGGTTGGACAGTTGGAAGGAGAGAAGACTGGGCCAATGGTTCCTGGGGGAGCACAGGGGAGAGGGGAGAGAAAGGGGGGCCTGGACAGACTCGGGGATGGGGGGACCAATGGGTGGTCCACATTCAGTTGCAGGGAGGGTGGGACCGAAGTAAGGGTAATGTAATAGAGAGGAAGTACTGAAACCCAAAGGAAGGCGGAGTATGAGAGTGGGACAGGAGGAAGACAGAAGGAAATAGAGGAAGGAACTGGAAGGCAAAGGGCACTTGCGGAGGTCTAAACACAGACATGTACATATGTAAATATGAGAGCATATTATAAGGAGGGAATAAATCCAGATACATATAATTATCTGTTTAGTACTAAGGTAGAAGCTAGACCTTGGACCCCTACCCAGGTGCTCATCCTCAAGGCAAGAACAATTTGTTCAACTAATCTGGCATTTCAGAATTCTCACTGGCCCAATGTGATCACTGAAGTCAAATAGGTTCATAAGTAAATGTGGTGAAAAAACCCATGGTGCCCAGCTGCAAAGCATATAGAGTCTGGGGTCTCAAAGCCTGAAGATAAACAAGTGACCATCTAGCTGAGAAGTATCCAAGCCCACATGGAAGAAGTGGCCATGAGGTGTCAAAAGGACTAGGTCTCAGGCATCAAGCAGGAAAAAATTGTATCACTGTAAGCAATCTCTCATGGGATGATCACTGAGGACAGTGGGGATTGAGCAAGAGTGTTAATGATAGCTGATGGTACCTGGCTATCAAAAGATATGACATCTGAGGGCTTAAAAGTTTGAGGGTGAACAAATGGTTATATGGCCCAAGAAGAACACAGCCAACTGTAGAAGAGGCACACTAACCTATGAGACCATGAGCTGTGGAAAGACCCAGATATCGGGCATCAAAGGACAGAAATCATATTATTGTGTTCCCACCCTCCCGACAAACACCTGGGATTGCAAAGGCTTGAGGGTAAATGGATGGCCTTCTAGCCCTGAAGCACCAAAGCCCACATGGAAGAAACACCCTGGCATGTGTGATCACGGGGGGATGAAGGGAGCAGATATCAAACATCAAAGAACAAGAACCACGTCACTACGAATGGGAAGGAGAGTGGCGTGGGGACCCAAGGCCCACCTGTGGGTAATTGGACACCTTCTCACAGGAGAGTCACAGAGAGGAGACCGGCCAGTGAGATGCAGTGAGGTGGAGATGAAGCATACAATTTTCCTCTAGTTCCTGAAGGCTTCCTCCCCCCAGCTGTCACGGTCCCAGTTCTACCTTACAAATCCAGCTGGACTGGAGGGGGTACATTTGTGGAGGTGGGAAAAAGAAATGCAGGGGACCCAGGACAGGTGAACCTCTTGGGGCCAGTAGTAGGAATGGAGTTACTGAATGGGTGTAGGAAAAGTGGAGTAGAGAGGGGGAGCCAACTTCGGGGATCTACACATAACCTCCTACTGGGAGGACAGACAATGGGGGAGAGGGTAAGGGGAGACATTGGGCAGTGTAAGTTATGACAAAACTATAATTTATGGAGTATGGAGAGTTGGTGGGGGAGTGGGGAGCAAGGATGGAGGGGAAAGATGGAAAGCTGTTGTCAGGGGTTCAGGTGGAAAGGTGGAGGTTTGGAAAATGATGACAGCAGCAGGCATGCAAAGAAGCATGGCAGAATATATGTATTTATGTATTGTGAGAAACAATGTATGAGCCCCAAATAAAATGATTTAAAAAAAAACAAGAATAAGATCACATGATGACGAAGATGTGAAAAAAATGAAACTCTCGTACATGCAAGTAAAATGAATAAAAAATCCGTCACTCTGGTAATTAATTTGTTAATTTATTATAAAGATAAGCATCATTCAATATAAGCATCAATAATATCATTCTTGGGAATTTACCAAAAGGAAATGAAAATGTATGTCCTTACAAAGCCCTGTTATTTAATACTTGGAAGAGTTTTATTAATATTCTAAAACTACAAACATATCAAATATCCATTAACATATAAATGACTAAACAAATGATGACTAATTCATAAAATGATATAATGTTCCATAATAAAAAGAACTGAACCACTTATATATTTGCGGCAAAGATGAATACTAAATATGCCAATTCTAATATGCAAGATACAAAAGAATAAATAAGGCATGATTTCATTTTCCTGGGCAGGGAAAATGCACAAAGGCACACATAATATAACATTTGCCCAGCTGGAAGAAAAAGGATAAGAATGACTGCAAACAGGAATTCTGGATAAATTTAAGATGCTTGACTGATCTGTATTTTCATTGCAGGGACCCTTAGACTTGGTAATGCTCAAGGGATAGTCACCTGTGAACCACTTTCATTTCTCACTTGATTTAAAGGAAAGAGGTCATTTGAGTACAAATAAACCAAAATTCTCACGTAAAATAGAGGTTATCTCACACTGCCCGACCTCTCCCCCAACCCAAGTGTGAGATATGACAGAACAATAGTAATTTATAAAGTACTGAGGGTTGGTGGGAAGGAGAGAGCAGAGGAAGAGGGAAAGGAATGGAAAAGCCGATACTAGGGGCTCGAGGGGAAAAGCAGATGATTGGAGAACAATAAAAACAGAGGACATGTGAAGGTGCCTGGCACAATATGCTTATTTATGTATTGTGAAAAGCTATGTCTGAGCCCTCAATAAAATGATTTAATAAAAAAAGAAAAAGAAAATATATCTAGGTTATTAGACATCACTTTCCATCCTTGAATTAGACACATACCTAAGCACTCAGCTGCAATCAAAAAGACTGGCACATCCAACTCACTCAGAGACATATATGATAAAATATCTGGCAATTTGATTCTAAAAAGCCACAGCCTTGAAAACCCCATGGAACTGTGCATCTCATGTCCACAACAGTTAGAATGTACACTACACCTACTAAGCACAACGAATTTTATGTTAGCCTTTAAATTAATTATCTAGCAGCTTTGGAACTTGCATTTCAAAAATGCTGTCTCAAGTTATTGGATGGACATGATCATCCTAAAATCACTGAAACAGAGAAAATTAGTAAAAGTCATAAGAAATATGTATTTATTTACATGTGCTACACTCAACATGGCATTGAACAAATAGGATAGAGATGATGATTATTGATAAACACCTGTTTATCACTCCTTTTCTGGTTGTAAACTATACAATCTTACCTTCTTCTGCTATCTTTTGGTCCCTTTACAAGTTCAACATGAGCTCAATTAAGTATTCTAGAATCCGAGCTCATCTCAAGGATATCAGAGTTGGCCATGGTCCACATACACAAATGCCTTGCCATAAGCAAGAAACACAAACAAATATCTTTCTGTTGTTGTTTCGTTCAGCGAAAGTCTAGCTGACATCAGCAATGATATCCCTTGTCCCAGGTAGGTCCTTTTCTGTATGTACACTTCTATTATCAATGATCTTCAGCAAAAAAATTTACTTGCATATGATGTCAATGGTGTTGTTTCATAATTTGAGCATTCTGTTGTGCCACCTTTCTTTAAAATGGGTATAAATATGGAGTTTTTTCCATCAATTGGCCAAATAGCTGTACTCCAAATTTCCTGGCAGAGACAAGTAAGTGCTTCCAGTGCTTCCTCAGTCTTTTGAAACATTTCAATTGGCATTCCATTGATTCTTGAAGCCTAGTTTGGGACAAATGCTTTTGGCGAAAATTATATTTCTTCCTTTAGTACCATTGGTCCTTGATTATATATAACTTCTTGCAATGACTGTCAGTGAGTTCTTTCTGGCACAGTGACTGTGTGTTGTTTTCATCTTTTGATGCGCCCTGCAATCTTCAATATTTCATGTGGTTTAAAATCAGTAAAAGTGTAAATCAGGGTTGAATCCTCTCACCACACTCTTAATTTGTTTGCTGAGCAAATGATTAGAAAAAAGTAGACTATATGAAGATGAGTATGGCATGAAAATTGAAAATAGACATTCACAACCTGCTATATGTAGTTGAAATTACCTTGCTTGCTGCACATAAGAGGACTTGAAGTATTTGCTGATGAAGACCAAGAATTGCAGCTTTCAGTATGGCTTAAACTCAATGTAAAGCACACAAAATTCCTCACAACTGAACTAGTATGTAATATCATGGATAGTAGTTAAAGATTTGTATTTGCCAATGACTTCATCTAGATTTGGAGTCAGAAGGAGACTTTATAACTGGTATTGGACATACGGGCTAATGCTGGATGTGGCAGTCATGTGCTTACGTTAATATTATGATTGAAATGTAGGGGTGGAGTCTAGCTAGTTAATCTGGAGAGAGCCATTGAGTAGCCAATGAGGCCTCTATGTGGGCATGGCTTTCTCCTAAAACTTCTGGGAAATCTTGCGATATTTCCCTCATGAAGATGAGAAGCTATCTTCCCCAGTTGTTGGGAGTTAGGCTTAGAGGCAATGAGTCACGGGAAAGACAAGATGGCAGCGTCTGAGAAGCTGGAGGAGCCAGCGGAGAGACCACACGGCTTTTGCCTCTGAAGCTGGAGTGGCATGCTGTTGATGGACCCTGAGCCCTGGAAGAGACGAGCCATGGGGAGACCCCTGCCAGTGCGGGAATTCTGCACCCACTGACCTGTGACTTCATGATTCAGAAGGAGACTTTGTAGACTGATTTAGGGCATATGGGTTAATATCGGACTTATGACTTTGTACTGGACTGGATTGGGATGCCTTCTAAGTGTCACATTCCTATTGTATATAAACCCTTTCCTTATATCCATATGCGTGTCTATGGAATTTGTTCCTCTAGTCTCCCTGGACTGACACATTATGGTACTATCGGAGTGGGGTACTAGAGGAACAAATTATAACGATGGAAAGTAGATGTATGTTTGACTTGTACCTTGTGGTATTGTTACTTCTTTGGCTAGCCAGAAGTAAGATATGTCCTTGTAGTTTACTGAGTTATTTCCTGGAAACAAAGTTTTGATTACTTTGTTTGGATGCTGTCTTTAGTTATTCCTTTATAAAATGGGGATTCTGCCCACGGACGACCGTTAAGAAGGTCAGAATGCTTGACCGAAAGTAGGGATATATTTTGATGACTTCAAAGACCTAATTCAATGTTTTTGTGTAAGCAGTAGTTTAGATAAGGATATAGATAAGCTTAATAAGTATTGACCTTGACTGTTTTAAGAATTAAGTTTGATTTCTGACTATGCTGTTCATAATGATTTTTTATGCCTGTTTTTATAAATATAAGGATGCATAGAAATGTTTATTGGGAAGTATGAAGAGTTTGCAAATCCAGTTACCTCAAGCCAAGCATTGGCCTCTAGAGGGTTTAGGACAGTGTCAAAGACATCTCTGAAGAAATTAATCCCACCTTGTGCTTAGATGGGGTTGGGCCACACCTGGAAAAACTTCTATGAAGAAAGTATCCCCACCCAGTCTTTTGGAGGCCTCAGGATACTTGTATTCTGAGAGAAGGTCAGACTGACTAATAAAGAAGGAGAGAGTCTATTTCCTTGGAAAATCCTAACCAGTGATTATCTTCAGAGGCGAACGAATCTGGAACCATGAAGATAACTTCTCTCTGGATCTGAATGTTAAAGGAAACTTGTGGCAGGCTGAAATGCTTGTTAGGTAACCACCCAGATTTACTGCTTGTCGGTGAAAGCAGGAGAAATGCAGCAATAAAGAGCCAGGTTGACTTTGGCCACTGAAACCTTGTGGACGTGGTTCACAGAAAACAGGGAAGACCAGAGCGGGTTGACTGGTCTGAAGTTCATGACCTAGCATGAGAGAGCTAGGCATGCTGAGAATTTGTTGGGACCTTGGTCTAAAGAGAAGGTGACCAAATGGCTACCGTGGTGAGGCTAAGTGGAAAAGTCCACATTGCGTTGACCAGAACCCAACCAGAGAAATAGAAGCGTTTTGAGTCTGTGAACTGGTGCATATCGCTACTGACTTTATGGATGGCTTGTCCTGATTTGATTTTGCTAATGGATACACACTTCACAAGTTTGCAACTGCAAACGTTGAAAGATATTATTGTTCCTCAGAGCACTGGGTTGATGTAAGTGGGCAATATAGAAATTAGATACGCAAAATGGGGAATGAAGGCATGAGGTGGTTTGGCTTGCAAACTCTTATAGGTGGTGGAATATATATTTATAGGATTATAGGATCAAGGTGTAGGTATTTTTTTACCTGCAATTGTAAGGCACAGGATATATTTTGTTTTGTTCACTTATAGAATATTGTTTTTAAATGATGGTAACACATGTTGAATTGTATGTATTTTAGTTTTACCCTGTTAGGTATAGGTATGATTTTATTGTTTATTTGAAGGGTACATATGGTTATAGAGTTATGTGAAAGTATAAAATTAACAAGGGGTGGTCTCTGGCAGTCATGTGCTTATGTTAGTTTTATGATTGAAATGTAGTGGTGGAGTCTAGCTTATTAATCTGGAGATAGCCACTGAGTAGCCAGTGAGGTCTCTATGTGGGTGTGGCTTTCTCTTTAGACTTCTGGGAAATCTCGTGATATTTCCCTCATGAAGATGAGATGCTATCTTCCCAGTTGTTGGGAGTTAGGCTCAGGGGTGACGAGTCACGGGAAAGATAAGATGGCAGCGTCCAAGAAGCTGGAGGAGACGGTGGAGAAACCACACAGCTTTGCCCTTATAGAACAAGACCTCTGAAGCTGGAGTGGCATGCTGTTGATGGACCCTGAGCCCTGGAAGCGAGGAGCCATGAGGAGACCCCTGCCAGTGCCAGAATTCTATACCCACTGACCTGTGCGTGAGTCGGAAGGAGACTTTATAGACTGATATCAGGCATATGGGTTAATATCGGGCTTATGAGTTTGCACTGGACTGGATTGTGATGCCTTCTCAGGGTCACATTCCTTTTGTATATAAACCCTTTCCTTATATCCATATGCGTGCCTATGGAATTTGTTCCTCTAGTCTAGCTGGACTAACACACTGGATTTATGACCTTGGACTGCACTGGATTGGGATGTTTTCATAATGTTTCATTCCTCTTATATATAAATCTTTCCTTTATATCCATATGCATGTCTATGAATGTGTTTCTCAAGTGTACCCCGAGTGGAGTCTAACTGGTATCCAAGTAGCACATTTCTGGTAGCATGTCAAAGCAAGTCTTAAAGGAACCTCAAATTATAGCCACACAGACCACAGGTTAGGTGTCCCACAGGTAGCATAGCTTGCAAATTGAGACCCAGAACAAGCAAGACAGCCATACACTGGTCTGGTGATCGAAGAGCAAGAGACAAGAAAGGTGAGGTTTGGTGAGCCATTTATCTCTTCACCCTTCAATTAATCCCACATGTGTTCATTGGTCACATTGCCACAGTAAGCAATGACCATCTCAGCTAGCATTTTACATTATATGTTTTTGAAATCCCTATGTGTTTCATTTTTTCTTCATCCTCCCTTGCTCCCTCCATAGTTTCTTTTCCTTTCCTTCTGCTCACCCCGACTCCTGGTATCCTCATAGTTTTTAAAGTCTAATTATTTGAGATGAAAACCAGTTTTCTTTTTCATTAAAATGATGAAGATTGACCAGATTGAGTGGGCATAAGATTCTCAAACTGTGACCAGACCTTAGTGTTTAACAGACCCTTCATTGCTTTTTCCTCATGCATAATATTCCATTGTGTGAATGAACCAGTATGTTTTTCCAATCCTCTATAGATGAAGTTTTGATTGTTTCTATCTTTTTCCTATTATAGAAAGCAGTGCAATGAGTTTCGCTATGCATATGACTGTTCCTGTTTTGTTTATTTCTGACAGCATCCCAGCATGCATGGGTTCAAGTCTCATTATCCTTGTCTCTAAGGATCATTCTAGCCAATCTTTTTCCAAGACTGATTTTTCTATCATTTTGACAGTGCATGGTATTTTCAGAATTATGCTCCAGAAAAATTATACCAATAAGTCAATTCTTCTTTGATCTTCCATATTCAGTATACCGCTTTATATACATATGAGGCTGTTGAAAATGCCCTGGCATGGATCAGGTGCACAATAATCCTCACAGGAATATCCTTGTTTTTCAACACTTTAAAGGGATCATGTACAACACATGTATCCAATACAATGCTTAATTTGATCTCTTGACAGTTGTTTCCATGATGATTTATTATGGATACACTAAAGGTGAAATTTGTGACAATATCAATCTTTTTTCCATTTAACATGATGATTCATACTGATCCAGTTGTGAGGATTTTTATTTTCTTTACATTGAATTGAAACTTAAACTGGAGGCTACAATCCTTGATCTTCATCAGAAAGTGGTTCACGTTGTCTTCACTTGCAGCAAGCAATGCTGTGTCAACTACCTATTGCATGTTATAATTAGCCTTCGTCAATCTTGATGTCACATTCTTCTTCACCTAATGCAGCTTCTCTGATTATTTGCTTATGAACAAAAATTATGGTGAGAGGCTGTAACCCTGATGAACACCTTTCCTAATCATCATCCATGATGAAACGGCCTTATTCTTTTTGCTCAACTGCCTCTTGATCTATGTATAGGTTATCCATGTTCACACAATGTAATGTTCTAGGAATCCCACTGTTCTTGAGTATATCCCTAGTTTATATGATCTACACTGTAAAATGCCTTAGCATAGTCAATAAAACACTAGCAAAAACTTTCTGATATTCTTTCCTTTCAGTCATGATCTATATGATGGCTCTTGTTCCAAGTCCTCTACCGAATCTTGTCTGAACTTCTGGCAGACTCCTGTCAAGTTATTTTTGCAACTATTGTTGAATTATATTTAGCAAAATTTTACTGAGGGGATAATTTTCTAGCACAATCTCTGACAATGTTCTACTTAATTTTAAATATTTTTGCTTTTAAAAAAATCATTTTAGGCTGAGCCCCGGTGGTGTACTGATTGAGTGCAGGACTGCGGTCCACTGGCTTGGCGATTCAAATCCAGCAGCAGCTCTCCAGGAACAAGGCTGGGCCACCCACTCCCACCAGAAGGCAGTGATGGCAAAAAAAATCATTTTAGGGTCAAGGGAGAGAAGATGAACCAGTCAGGGCACAGTGTAGCAACAACGAAACATATCACTTTCCTCTAGGTCTTTAATGCTTCCTTCTCCACCCACTATCCTGATCCCTATTCTACCTTACAAATCTGGCTAGACCAGATAATGCACACCAGCACAGATAGGAACTGGAAGACAGATGAACCCCTCAAGACCGGTGGTGGAATTGGAGATATTGGGAGGGTGGAGGGAAGGTCAAGCAGAAAGGGGGAACCAATACCAAAGATATACATATACCCCCCTCCCTGGGGGATGAACAAAAGAAAAATGGGTGAAGGAAGTCGTCAGACAGTGTAAGACATGACAAAATAATCATAATTTATAATTATCAAGGATTGATGAGGGACAGTGGCGGGGCGGGAGGGAAAAGATGTGGATCGAATACCAAGAGCTCAAGTCAAAAGAAAATATTTTGAGAATGATGATGGCATCGAATATGCAAATGTGCTTAACACAATGAATGTGTTTATGGATTGTGATAAGAGTTGTAAAAATTCATTTTAAAAATCATTTTACTGGGAGTGCTTACAGTCATTTTTAGAATCCATAATTCAATTAGATGCAGCATAATGCTCTACTTCTTATCATGGGGTTTTCAGTACTTGATGTTTTAATTCTTTCCATAGGTTTTTTTGTTTGTTTGTTAGTTAGTTTTTTTTTTGGGGGGGGGCATTCCTGCCCTCTGGTGGGAGTAGGAAGCCCAGTCTTGTTCCTGGAGAGCTGCTGCTGGATTTGAACCACCAACCCAGTGGACTGCAGTCCCCCACACAACCACTACGCCACCGGGGCTCAGCCCCTTACCATGAGGTTTTAAATAACTGACTTCTCAGATGTGAACTGCCTATTCCTTCTTCAGAGTCTATTTTTTGCCCAATTCTCTCCTGAAACTTTTTACATTTCAGGGTCACCCTACTAACATTTGAAACACATATGACATAATTTCCAGCAGCACAGCAGCACACAAGCAATCTGACAATATGACATACACATTGCAGAATATTTATAAAAGGTGATATATATCTGTTGATAAACTGATACAGGAATATATCTATCTATAGGTAGATATTCCTTTTTATGGTAGAAATAGGTAGGTAGATATTCCGTTTTATGGTAGAAGTAAATTGAAATAATTATATGAGATAGTGTAAAGTGATAGCTAGAACATAACAGGATAATACTAAACAAAACTCACTGCATTTGAGTTGATTCAAACTCAGAGTGACCCTGTCACTTAAAAAAAAAAGATTAATCAACTAAAGAGAAAATTAAAAAGGTAGAGAACTAGACGTTAAGAAAAAATCAACTTTATCTCTTAAAACATATACATAAAACTTCATCCAATTAAAGCACAATATTTATATTTTTGCTAGTGTATTCAGAATGCACTCTGGAATAGAAAAACCTACTACCACACTTATTTTATGAGAAAAGTATAATCTTGAAATTTAAGCCAAACAAGTTGGGAATTATAGAGCAATATCCAGGATAGGTACTTGTGCCAAAGTTTGTAACAAAATTCTTGCCAACAGAATTCAACAAAACATCAAAATTATCATTCCTCATGATCAAGTGGAATCCATACTAGTTATGCAAGTATGATCTAATATTAGAAAAGCAACTATATAACTATACTTTTATTTGTATGTGCTATATTTCACAAACAGAATGTAAAAATGGAAGTAAATATACAGCAATAGTGATAAATACATATATATAATTATCAAATAGTTATACTGTCATATTGCCATATGTGGTTATATGGTCTGTCTCCTCTCTATCTATCATCTATTATCTATCTATCTATCTACCTATCTATCATCATCCATCTATCATCATCTATCTATCATATACCCATCCATCCATTCATCCACTCACCCACCCACTCATTGACTTAGCTATTTCACCCACCCACTCATCCACTTCCTCATCTACCTACCTACCTAAGGAGCTCTGGTAGCATCAAGGTTAGTGTTAGGTTGCAATTCACAAAGTCAGAAGTTTGAAATCACCAGCTAATACGTGGGAGAAAGATGAGGTTTTATATTCCCTTTAACAGTTCTAATTTAGGATACTCACAGGGGCAGTTCTACCCTGTTTTGTAAGATTGCTAGGAATCTACTTGGATTGGGTAGCAATGAGATTTATAGACATCAAACCTACCTGCTGCTACACAGGAAAAATATGAGCATGTTTACTCCTGTAAAGAATAACCTGACAGAAATCCTCCATTCTGAATGACAGTGAAGTTTTGTAAATATGTATTTGAGGGGTGACAATGTAATGAAGCAGTAGAAAGGTGGGTTGCACTGGGAGAGAGAAATATTTTTAATACCATGCATAAGATCATGCTGTTAGATATCATTGAGTATACCATTACTATTCTTTCAGAATAAATGAACCACCACCAATTTCTCAATCTCATTACTCTGACAACTAGAGTCAATGAACTCTGGAATTATTTGATAGAACTGTTGTTTGAACATGTGATTTTTTTTTGTTACCATGTAAGTAGTGGTATGAAAATTGCAACATATCTTTGTCCTCATTTGTTTGAAAACACTACATTATATCCTAAGTTGGTTGTCATTTCCTCTTCATACTTCCTTACCTTTACTATGCTCATTAGCACAGTAAAACAGAAGTTAAATATATAGGTAGGTAGATAGATAGATAGATAGATAGATAGATAGATAGATGATAGATGATAGCTAGATGATAGATGATAGCTAGATGAAAGATGATATATAGATAGATGATAGATGATCGATGATAGATGATTGATAGATAGATAGATGATAGATAGATAGATAGATAGATAGATAGATAGATAGATAGATAGATAGATAGATAGATAGATAATGGTCACAGCACCGAAGAACTGCAGGAAAGGGGGGCGGGGTGGAATGGGGAGGCTCAGGGTTAAACAGAATTATGTTAATTGAAAATGTTCAGATGTTCTATCTTGCTTCCAATCCTTATTTAACTTATGGATAAGAGCAATGGCTGAACATAAACAAGATAGATATTAGTGTTCTAATTTTTATGACATGCAAGATTTCGTGATTTAAAAAGTGGTGTATGGTCGTGATTACAGTATACAAGTAATTAGTTGAAACATTAAGTCAGTGTGCCTTTTTTATATCACTTTGGATTGTTTATAAAGAGGAATTGAAAAATATGTTTAAGTGGAATTACTGAGGATTCATTTATAAACTTGGGCCTGTTGAAGAAATGAGAGTGCAAGTCTCAGTATCTTGTCTTTTAAACTCAACAAGAAAGAAGTGTACACCATAATAAATGCCTCTGGTACTGTCTAATAATAAAAGATAAATTCTATCAATCACATGCTCCATAATGTATTTGGTATGAAAACTACAAGTGCTGGACAATGTACTAAGTAATTATTTTGATAAGAATGTATAATTTTAATATATTAAAATTATTTTAATGTATTTTAAATCATTTTATTGGGGGCTCATATAACTCTTATCTCAATCAATACACACATCCATTGCATGCAGACCACATTTCCATATTTTTTGCCATCATCATTCTCAAAACACCCTCCCTCTACTTAGGTCCCCAGTATCAGCAACCCACTAAAAGTGTATAAAGTTTTAAAGCCATTTTGATAACATTCCATTTATATGTTTACAAACAAAACTCACCAAAGGTGATAGAACATTGTGATATTATAAACAATGCTACAATGACTGAGAAGGGGCACGAAGAAAATTTCTTGAATTTTCTCCATCTTGACCTACATGGTTTTTATATATCAATAAAATTTAAGTTGTATGCTTAACATCGAAAGTCAAACAAGCTATATACATATGACATCTTTTAGTAAAATAAATAATTCAAATTTTAAAGTGAAAGAAACGTTTGAAATGGACTTGTTTTAAAAATCAGCAAGCCAAAATCCAGGCAAATTAAAAGATGTTCCTCAAGACCAGAAGTATGCAGCCAACACCCAGCCCAGGGTCTTGGAATGCAGCCATCTTCCAGACACCATCATTCCCTCAATGTTACTTAACTATATCTACCTGGGGGTGGGGGGGAGGGGAACTGTACTGATTCCCCATCCTCAGGCAGGGTGTGAAGGTCAACTCTTAATCTCTTCAGCCCTCAGGAGGTTAGATATACAGAAGTAAATAGTGACACATTTTTAAGAACATCTTGTGCTCTGGGTGGTTTCCTTCTCCCTTCTAGGTTTCTGGAGTCATCGACTTTAATGCATACCTAGGTTCACCTCAGCGTTTATCCACAGGAATAAATTGAACTGCGGAGATTTTTTTTAACTCGAGAAAACAATTACTTGCAGTGAAATTGCCAGCACAACTGTTTGTGCTCTCTCCTCCTACAGTGCTGCCTTTAATCCATTTCAAGGAAACTTTATCCAAGGCATTTTATTTCCATATGCCTTGAGTATAAAATATGTTTTCATTTTCCTATAATAAAAAAATAAACAGAATTGCCTATATTGGGAGGAAGGTTAATTAAAGTCTAATACTTATCATTAAGCCATGGATATTAAGAGTTTGTGAAGTCAAAAATGCCGTAGTAATAATGATATAAATGACACGTGTGTTCTTTTGAGTTACAGTACGTAGTTCTGTTTTTCTTAACTTCTTTATGGCTTATGGCTGCTTGTTTTTTTTTTTCTTTTAATATTAAAATTTTCCATTTTTAAAATAATTTGTTAATTTTCTTCAGTATAGGAAATACTTAAGGTGTTTTTCCTATGTTAAAGACCCTATTCAAAAGTGTCCAAAAGAGGGCTGAGCCTCGGTGGCGTAGTGGTTGTGCGCGGGACTGCGGCCTAGTGGGACGGAGGTTCAATTCCAGCAGTGGGGCTGGGCCTCCTACTCCCACCACCGGAGAGCAGTGATGCCCCCCCCCCTCCCAGAAAAAAAAAGTGTCCAAAAGAAGCAAGTCTTATCAAAATCTCTTCTAAAGAACATGTGGGCTGTATTTCTTCTGAGACTGATTTTTTCATTCATCCGGCAATTTACTGCTTATTCATTATTCTTTATAAACACCACAGTTCAAATGTATCAATTCTTAATGTCTTTTTATTTTCTAATTTTTGCATATATATGAGACAACTAGAAAGACTTGTTTGCAGCATAAGCATCTTAGTCATGAGATGGGTAACGTCTAAAAAAAGTTGAAATCACTAATATAATATATAAGGAGCTCCTGTAAACCAGCAAAAAAAAATACTAGTGATTAATAACTAAATTATATCTTAACTCAAAAAGAGTTAAAATGAAATTCTAATTAGATGTCAGTCTTACCCATTTCATTAGACTGGAACATAATTTAAAAACTCATTGACACCCACTACTGGCTAAAGTTTAGAGAAAAGAGCAACTTTTGAATTTTAAGTTGAAAATGTTCACCTGCTAAAATCCAGAAATCCTGTTTTGAATTATAGTTGTTGAAGAAAAGCTCAGATATCTTAAATAGGAAGGATTATAGCATGTTTATGGAAACATTATGTATGATACCTCGAAATAAAAATACCTAAATGTCATAAGTAAATGAGTGAATAATTTAACAAGCCCCCTGGTTCTAGATAAAAGAATATTAGGAAAGTTTTTATTCTTTATGATCCCTCGTCCTCTTGGCATGGAAAACTCTGCAAGAACACTTCCTAGAAACAAAGCCTTACTGAAAGGCCTACCAAATACCAGTCAAAAAAAGCGAATGAGAAAGTCCCATCAAAGTAGGTAATTGTCTCTATCATTCTCTTTCTGAAAGTCCAATTAAACAGAATATTCCCTCCCTTAGATGTGCCTTGGCGCCTTTTTTAAATCCTTCTCTTTGTCATAGACTGTGTTCTTTGTTCAAAATTCCTAAAATATTTTCGGCTAACCCCATAAAAATTTACAACAAATTGCTAATTCAGTTGCCATTTATACTCATCTTAAATATTTCTGATTTTTATGTTGATATTATATTCTTTCTTCGTATCAAATACCACAAACACATACACACAATCTAGCATCTCTTTTGAAGACAGAATGTAGTTCTCCCCTTCCCTCATTCTATTTTCAACAAGTCCTCTTTGTCTCTTTTGTCAATTTTGTTCTTCATTTTCACATCAAATGCTTTTCTTCAACGGGTAGTTAATGTTGCCCATAGCTTTATATTTCAGTGGAGTCCCAATACATAGGACCAGGGGTTCTGTTTGCCCCTGCCTTCACTGAAAATTGATCACATTTGAATTGCCCTTCTCAGGGAGATATTTCTGGGAAGCTGCATCTGGGGGTCTCTCTGATTCACCTCCTCCCCCCTAGAGGGTGAAAATGGCGGACTGGTAAAGAAGTTGAAGACCTACTATTCAGTATGCTCATTTTCCTCATTTCCCTCTTTTCTTTTCTTGCCTATGCTAGGCTTGCAATCACTGAAGTCAGAGTCCCAGGGTTCAAATCCTCCAGAGTATGTGCTTGATTCCCCTGGATCAGATTTTTCATCCATTTCGCTGTTTACTCTGTCTTCATTTATGCCTCTTTTCAAACAACATGGTTCCCTGAAAACTCTAGTAGGAAGAGCATTACCTAATAGTAAGGTCAGCGTGGGTCTACTTTTCATGCACACACAACTTAGTATACACTTTATCAGGTGAAACAGTTCGCTTCAAATCACTATGCAAATACAAGCACATCTGTGCTCATATGTAATCTGTCCCTGTATCTGATTGTAAATTTGATTTGCTTTATTTTGGAGGGATACTTGCATATTTGTTTTTACTTTGGGGTAGTGTTGTCATGTGTACTTATCTCAGGTTTTCTATGGCAGATGGTTCTCTGTCCAAACAGGTTAGAAATGCAGACATGGGTTGAGTCTGTATTCTTCAGACAAAACTTCTTCTTCTCTGACAAATTTCATATTTTTGCTATTAAAACATTAATTAAACATACCCACAGTATTAAGGACACTATCCTTTACTTGAAGTGAATTGGGAGTCCTTGGATAATACCTTAGGTTAGTCCACTCAGCAGTTCCTCAGAAAAAGGACTGACAATCTACTAAAAAAATTCATTACTGCAACTCCTATGTAGCACAGTTCTATGTGACATACAAGGTCATCGCAATTGTTGTGTTATTCTGGGATGACTAGAGAAATGAATGCATAGATACTCAGATGTATATAAGAAAGAGCTTTAGATACAAGAGCTGAAAATATTTCAGCCCAGTCCAGCCCAGTCCGATATTAACCCAAATGTCTGATATCAACCTATAGGGTCCTCTTCAGACTCAGGAAACATATGCAATGATGTCAACTGCTGGAATTTAACAGGCCATTGGGTGGAAGATCTCCTGTATCCAGCAGCGATAGCATCTTCATGTTGGCAAGGGTCTCCTCATGGCTCCTCCAGCTTTAGGGCTCTAGCATAGCAATATGTGTCTTGTCTCCTGTCAACATTGTACTGGACCTACTCTATTGAGACTTATAGGACTTTCGTGGTTTCCTTTCCTTAAGGACATCACCAGGATTTTCTTCCTTATCAGACTTTGTCTGGAATCTCCAATGAAACCTGTCCATCATCGGTAACCTTGGTGATATTTGTACAGATGCATAAGAACACACAAGTCACTCTAGTCTGACAAATTGAAAGATGGATAACAGATTTCCTATTTAGAAGATTTGAGTGTGCCTAAACATTGATTTCTTTAGCTGCTTGTTAACAAAGATCAAAATAGAGTAAATGAAATGAAGTATGATACCAAAAAATTTTAGGTCAGAAAATGGTGACACAAAACAGTCTTCTAAAATCAGGGGGAAGGATCAGTGATGCCCCAGATTCCTTAAAAACAAATCCAGAGAAAACAACACAATAACTTGGATGTCTGTGAGGTACATGTACCATTCTGGTTTGCAGCCGGGTCGTGGCTGACAATTCTTTGAGGAAAGAGAACACTCACTTGCTGACTATGCACTCTTTGCCTTACATAAATTGGCAGACTTCTTGTGATTACTGCGTCTTTCTCTCTCTTCTCTGGCACAGAGCCTAACCTTCATTTGGAAAGAAATGGCAAAATATTCTTCAGACAGTTCCTGAGTGGGAAAACGAGGTTGCTCTGTTCTTAAACGACTGTGACTAATTACACACAGCCTGCAGGAAATCTCCTGACCTATGCTGAAATGTAACGGTGCATTGACTTGCCTTCTGATCTGAGGCTGGAAATCAAACCTGATCCTTTCTCTCTTTCCCTGTAAATACCATCAAATGACAGAAGAAATGAATGTACCTGCCCAATTTATTATTTTGCTGCAATGTACCCGTGGGTTTGATCCACCAGTTCTTTTGCAAGCTGTGTTTTGAGGAAGGCATATAGAAGAAACTACAGCTTATGCCTGCAGGAAGAAAGACAGCAACTTTAAACATTTTTTTCCCTTTTGGTCAAAGTTGAGTTTGAGGCTATCTTTGACTAACTTACCTTTACAGTGGGACTAATGCATGAACAGTGTCTTCCACCTTTATTCTATCTGGTGTAAATTCAACCACGCTTTATCATACATGCATTCTCTTCATTTTTAAAATTAGTTTTGTTTATTTTTAACAGTTTGCCTTTCAACTGTTCAATCGCGTCCACAGGAACTGTGCAAACATCGCCACAATCAATCCCAGGACTTTTCTCCCTTCTTATACTCTTGATTTCCTGTCAGCCTCTTCTGCCAGGTCTCTTTGACTCCATTAATCTAGTTGTTTTCTCTTAATCTGGGTTTAGTATACTCATATGTGCATATTCACATGCACATGTAATCTGCATTTCATATACAGAAAAAACATACAAAATCAGGACAAAACATAAGCAATGGCACCAAAATGCTAAAAGGAAATAGAGGAAATGCTTAATCAAAAACAAAGCAGAAAATATTAAAAACTGGGCCAATTATATACTGGATCAAGAAGGATTGTGGCACTTATATAATCTACTTTCAATCTGAGGGAAGGGGAGGAGTCTAGCATGTCAATTAGGTCACAGCCAGTGAGGCCGCATGTGAGCATGGCCTTCCTCTGAGGATTCTGGAAACTCCTGGCTTCCTCCCTGGAGGGGGGACATCTATTCTCCCTTTGAGACATTCCTTTGGACAAGCCAGAGCCCTGGAGCCGGAGAAGCCTTGTGGAAACCCACACCAGTGCTGAGGTACTTTCACCATCACTGGATCCACAACACTTTGCACCCACTGGCCTGTGATCTTCATGCATCAGGTGTCTTTGCAAGTGTTGTGTGAGCATGAGAAGGAATTTATAGACTGTTATTGGACATGTGGGCTAATTTGGGACTTATGGACTTGTCCATCTTGGGATGGGATATTTCCTTAATATACAATTATTCTTTGATATAAATCTCCCTCTTACATACATATGAGTGTCTCTGGATTTGTTTCTCTAGTCTACTCAGACTAAAACAAAAGACAATGAGAAGCTGTCACATTTTGACCTAACCTACATTCTGATCCACCCTACAATGTACTCTGCCAATCAGGTCTTCCCCACCTCTAGGCTAGAAGACATAACAAAAAGTTGAATCTGTTCAGGGGACCCAAAACAATGAGTTTGGGACTTTCTCTGTCATCTGCAGCTTTCTACAAACTGAGTGTTCAAAACTTTAGCTCGAATACCATTTCCTCCTTTGGGTTTGGATTTAATTATTTACAGTTCTTGGACCACACAAGCATATGTGCTTAATCAAGATGACTTGGATTCAAGAAAAGACTAAGGTCCCAGATGCTCTTCTTTTTGGTAGTAGGACATCATCTGCTTTCTTCACCACATTTTGCGGTAGCACATATAACTTCAGTGGTCACTTCATGGGGGTAGGTATTCAGCAGGCCCATGTCATAAGAACTAATTGTTCTCAGTTAGGGTTACAATTATATTTCATGTAAGCTCAGAGTTCATTCATATATCTATGGTCTATATATTCCCTGGTTCACCTTAAAGATATCATTATTATTTTGCTGGACATTATAAACTATATGGAAGTTCTATTGGCGTTATCACTAATTTAGTAAATGGTGTAGAATTTAAATCATTGGCAGAGGGAAAAGTATATATGTATATGACAGCTTTTTAAACCAAAATACATGGATTGTTGCTTTATACAGATTAACAATTTCTGCTATTTACACTAAAATTCAGGTTGGAGATAGGGTGAATCTTTCTATAATGCTCAGTCACAAACCGAAGCTTGTATATAAATGTTATAAAAAGACAAGGGGTGGGGGGGCTGAGCCCTGGTGGCATAGTGGTTGCATGCGAGACTGTGGCCCATTGGCTTGGTGGTTCAAATCCAACAGCAGCACTCCAGGAGCAAGGCTGGGTAGCTCCCATGACCACCAGAGGGCAGTGATGTCCCCCCCCACAAAAAAGACAAAGGGGAGTATGAAAATAGCACATTATAGATGTGGATATATATATGGATGGATGTGTATATGTGTTTATGTGTGTGTGTATTAGTCTTGAAGTGCCACTTACTGGGCATCCTAAAGGAAAGAATAGTAAGCCAAAGTCTAATGATTTCTACCTCCACAGCTTTAGGAGAGAAATCACCTGCTTCTTCTCACCCTGGGCATTTCTACCTTGGGCCCAAGAGAATATTTCATTTCCTGGCGAGAGCCACCCCAGGATTTGTTGTTTTGTGTTTTCTTAAGTTAGGCAATCATAGTGTGTCAGATGATGGTTAGCTGTACTCTGATCGCCATCACCTAGGTTAGTGACTGTGATCATTCGCTCATCTCTCGTCAGCCTTTTGAGTGTCATTTTTTGGTGAACTCTCTCATCATGTCATTTGCCCACTTTTTAATTGAGTCACTTATTTTCAATTTAGGTGGTGTGTAATTCTATACATCTTGGTAAGCGATCCATCATCTGTTGTGTTATTGCTAAAATTTCCCCCCAAAACTGTGAGTTCATATTACTTTTTTCATGGAGACTTTTGATGTATATAAGTCTTTTGATTTTTTGTGGGTTATAGCCAGCTATTTTGTTTTTCACTGGGTGCCATTTTGTTATTATACTTGATATTCTGTGTAGGCTGTGTAATAGGGACCTTAAAATTTGTCCAATATTCTTGTCAATGGTCCTTGTATGTCTGGAGCTTACATTTAGCTCTTTAATCTATCTTTGGCTTGCTTTTTTTCTCAGGGAATGTTGTGGTCCTGTTTCCTTCTTCTGCAGATGAAGATCCAATTTCTTAACACCAGTTTTTGAAGGGGCTGTCCTCATCCCATTTAACAGATTTTGGTCCTTTGTCAAAGACCAGTTCCCGCAATGCAGATGTTTTATGGTAGATTTTCTGTTTTCTTCCATTAGTTTATGGCTTGAATACTGTCGCTTGTAGTAAGGTTTGAGGTCAGGTAATGTGAAGCTTTCATGCTGGTTTTCCTTTTTAAGGAGCTTTTTGCTTATCCTTGGTCTCTTTCCTTTCCATAGGAGGTTGGTAAATAGTTGGACCATATCTAAAGAATGAGGTCAGGGTTTAGAACAAGTTAGGTTGTATCTACAGATTGCTTAAGATAGCATTGACATCTGTGCAATATTTTCTGCCTATACATAAGCATAAGATATTCTTCCATTTATATGTCTTTTCCTATTTCTTGTCATAGTATCCTGAATTTGTCTTTGTCTAGGCCTTTTATTTCTTTCGTTAGGTTTATTCCCACATATTTAATGTTTTGCATGGCTATTGTAAATGGTATTGCTTTCTTAATCTCATTTTCAGTATAATCTTATCATTCAGGAATTCAATTGATTTCTGTTCATTTATTTTATATTCTGCTACACTGTCAAATCCCTTTATTTTTTTCTAAAATTCTTTTTGTGAAGTAACCTTGGTTTTCTCTTTATATCATCAACAAACAGAGAGCTTCATTTCTTTTTTGCCCAATTGCATTCCCTTGACTTCTTTTTGTTCACTAATGGTTCTGTCTAAGACTTCCAGCACAATGTTGAATCAGAGTAGTGATAGGGACTGTGATAGTTAATTTTATTCTGCCAGCTAGGCCGATGGGAACATGTGGGAGGAGTTTATTCAGGTTACAGCTTGTTTGGAGGGCAACCAAGATAAATAAAAACTCCCCACCTTCCTTTTTTATTCAATGTAATCTATATACATATATATGTGTAAAAAATACAAAATAAAAATCTGTAAATAGTTCAAGGTCTGTTCATTGGCCTTCAGTAGTGTTCCCCAGTTGAGTTGGATGGGGTGCCACATCCTGGGCCCAAAGTACATCCTTGGCACTCTGTCAGGAACTCCATGCTCTGTTGCACACCCTTAGTGTATTACCAGGGCATGGTTGGGTCAGACAGGGTATAATCCTGAACCTATTTCTTCACTATTGCCCCCAAAGGTCCTTGGGTCATCCAGGGAAACCATATTTCATAGTGGGGCTGGACATATGATTCCTGGGTCCATCCTGATTGCAGTGCTCTCAGTTTCCTGAAGCGTTACCTGGGGTATTTAGCTAATTTATGTGAACTTGTAGATATAAAATGTGTAGGGGTATGATTCCACCTGTCAATCAGATCACAGCACGATGCTGCCTCCCCGTGGGAGTGGTCCAGTAAAGAGGGCTTTGCTAATTATCCCTTTGATCTCCACCTCCACCTTCTTGCTGGCTGAGCCTAGTTGCTTGTAGAGCCCTGGACATTTGTTCACCAGCATTGGATCCCCCAAACTTTGCACCCTCCAGGTTATACTCTTCCTGCATTCTGCATCATTGTTTATGGCTGTGAGAGTCTGAAGACGGACCTAGGGACTAATAGCAGATTTACTGACTTGAGTTGGACTCAGCTGGGACGTTTACAATTACTTCTTGATATAAAACTCTTTCTTACACATATGAGTGTCACTGGATTTGTTTCTCTTGTTGACCCAGGATAAGATGCAATGTTATATTGAGAGTGGGGTACTAGAGACACAAGTCATGAAGATGTAAAGTGGAGGCTTGTCTACCTCTGCCTTGTGGTAGTTTTTGAGACGTATGAGGACAGAGTTTGCACACTCACTGCCTACAGCCATTAAATTGTTTCTCTTAAATGGATATAAGCAAAGCCTGAAAGGAAGGCTTAGAAAAAGGTGAGCTGGACACAGTTCCTTGAGTGTGTGGACATATGAATTTGAAAAGACTTGCAGAGAGAGAAGACTTAAAAGGGAGAAAAGGACACATTTGGCCTCTTGAATGTTGAACTAGCAGTTTGCTCCCAAAGCTTGAAAAAAGGGGGAACCAAGAAGGAACTATCCATTCCACAACTGAATGTTTAAGGGAGACTGTGGATAGCCTGGAATGCTCTTTATGTGACCACCTGGAACAACTTTTTAAGTGAAAGTGAGAGAAATGAAGCAATAGAGAGACAGGTTGAGTCTGGTCACTGACACTCATGGACCTGGTTCATAGAGACTAGAGGAGAGAAAAGATCGGGCTGGTGGGCCTAAACTTTAGAGCTGGGTGGAACCTGAGACTACAGCTCGACCTAGTCCAGGGGTCGGCCACCTCTTAAGACTGAAGAGCCAATCCTGTGCCTCCTAACAACTTCAAAATCACTCCAGAGTCTTAAATATGTTTTCCCAAACAAATGACATCATCATGATCTGAAAGAATAACCTTCACCTCTTTTTAATGTTACTTTATAACTGGACGTTCACACAGAAAGAGTCGTATCTGGCTTGCAAGTCGCAGTGTTCTGACCACTGACCTAGCCCAATGGGACTAGAGTTACTGAGAATTTGTGAAGGGGCTCAAGGTTATAAGACAGGGCAGCCATTGCACACCCTAGTAAGGCTAAGTGAGGCAACGCACATTGAGGTAGCCAGAAACCAACCAGATGAAATAAGATTTCTGAGCCTGTGAATTGGAAGATATAGCTGATGATATTATGAAGAGCCTGTCCTGATTTAACTTTGTTTATGGATGGAGACTTACAATGTTCCAAATGGGAAGAAGTTTCCTCACATCAAAGAACATGCTTGTCCACTCAGAGCATTGGGTGATATTAATGAGAAATACAGAAATTGAATGGCCTAAATGAGGGGATAAGACATGAAGTGACTGGCTTTGAAAATTTCATGTGCAGGGAAATATGTTAATAGCATTTTAGGATTTAGGTGGTTACATGAAAGCAAATATTAGGCCTAGAGTATTTTTGTTTTGTTCACTTATAGAATATTTTGCTTAATTGAGGCTGGCCCATTTTGAGTTGCACATATTTTAGTTTTATACTGTAAGGCACACATATGAATTTACTATTGTCTTGGTTTTAAAATTATGTATGGCTATAAAATTTTGCAAATGTGTCAAGTCAACAAGGGGTGGTCTTGATAGTTGCATAATTTCGTGCCAACTAGAAGATATACAAAAGCATAGGATTAGTTCTCAACTTGTAAATCCAATCATAGTCTGATTGTGCCTCCTTGCGGGTATGATCTTATAAAGGTCCTCAGAAATCTCTCCTTCTCTATCTACCTTTAACTTCCTGATGACAGACCCTGCCTGCTGCTTGAGCTCTGGAGATGCACCCACTGTCCTTGGATCCACAAGACTTTGCATCCACCAGCCTGTGATCTTCCTGTATTCTCCATCATTGCTTGTAATTGTGTGAGTCTGAAGAAGAACATATGGGCAATTATCAAACTTAGACATTTATCTTGACTAGACTGGGACATTTATACTTACTTCTTTATACAAAGATCTTCTTACAAATATATGAGTATCACTAAATTTGCTTCCCTAGTCAACCCTGCCTAATGCATTTATCTTTTCATCATTTGTATAGTTAGGAACATTTTCTTTTCTTTTTTTTTTTTTTGGGGGGGGGCATCATGCCCTCTTCTGGTGGGAGTAGGAGGTCTAGCCTTTGCTCCTGTGGAGCTGGAATTGAACCTCCATCCCAGTGGGCCTAGTCCCGCACACAACCACTATGCCACTGGGGCTGAGCCCAGGAACATTTTCTTCAAAAGTTCTTTGACTATTTATTCTGTGAATTTTTTTATTTCTTCTACTTTTAGAAACCCTATGTCTTAGGTTGTTCCTCTTGGTCATATTTCATGCTGTTTGTAGGCTTTTTATAGTCCTTTGCATCTTTTGTTGCTTTTTTTTTTAAGACAGAAATCAAAAATTTGTCTTCAATCTCACTAAGACATGTTTCCAGGTCTTCATCTATTTCTCTGTTCCATTATAATGTTGTATAATTCTCCTCCCATAGTATTTAACTTCTAGTTTTTATTTGCAGTTTTCTTGAAGGCTTATAGCTGGATTTCCAGCTTTGATATTATTTTCCTTTTTACTCTAAAAGTATTTCTTCATCTGTTGTATGTGTGTGCAACTATCATTGTTCTGAATTATTTTTCTGGTGTCCCAAAGTCTGTTCAATTTAATCCCTTTCTTTTAAGTCTGGCTATTGTTCACTTCTTTTTGTCTGTTTCTCTTATTGCTGCTTTAGTGTGAACTGATATTTTCTATTGTGTCTTCTTGGTATAACTGTTGAGTTGTAGGGAGGTAGGGTTGTGTGGGAAAAGTTAACTTTGTTAAGTAGTCTAGTAGAGGAAAAATATACATTGCAGAACAGGTAGGAAAAGGGCGCAAGTGAAGGGCATGGAAAGATTAAAATGATGAAAACTCATTTAATAGATAAAAGAGAAAATAAAAGAGATCATATAATGCTAATATGTAAACTGTAAAGAAAATAAAAACTAAATCCTTGTTGGAAATGATGGAGAAACAAAAGGTGATAATATCTTGGTGTTTAACTCTGGTGCATTTTCTTATTGGAGATAGCCCTCTTGAATTTTAGCAATATTGTTTTTCTGGTTGTTGCTTTCTGGTTTTCAGGATATAAAATGCAGGAATGATGAACTTAGAGAGACAGCAAAAATAATAAAATCTCCGGGGGTTTCCGTGTGGGAGTATGGTCATAAAAACAAGATGATAACAAAAAATTCAAGAAGAAAGTGAATGTTTTGAAGCTGAGGTAGCAATTTTACTATACTGCTTGATGCAATTGAACTATGGAGTGATGATATCTGTATGACTTCCCAATAAAATGGTTTTGAGGGAAGTAAATGTTAAAAAAAAAACAGAGTTTATGGGTGTATACAATATAAGAAAATGGAAATTGTGATACTGTTGTAAAAAGATCATAAAATAATACAAACATATTTTGATGAAAAGAAATGGAAGGAGTATTGAGTAAAATAAAAGGAGAGTGTTTTTGTTTATTTGTTTTGTTTCTCCAGGTTCGGGGGTGGGGAGGCTATGAAGATTAGAGGAGTGTCTAAACTATATGCAGGAGCATTGTATCAAGTATGGGTAAGAGAAAGTCTGTTTACCTGAGAAGAGTGGGAACCTAGGTGGTTCAGGATCTGGGCTGGAAGTATAAGTTGTGAGTGGGTGTGTGACCACCTGGTCAGATGTGTGGAGTGGCTATGTTAGATTCTATATGACCTGGAGGAGAGGAGCTTGTGTGGGATGACAGGCTATGGAGACAATTCTGTGGGCAGTTTGGAAGTGACTGAGTGTGTAGAGGGTAGAAGTAAAACATTTCAGGAAGTCACTGAGACATGTCAGATGTTGGTAGTGAGCTTTGCACCTTTTATTGGAATTCCCCAAGAGATAGAGAGGGAGGAATGAGAGATCCTGGGGCACAGGCTATTGGTCAAAATGGTCTGGAGTGACCTAGGGTGCTCTAAATGAAGTTCTGGATGGGAGAGGGAGTATTGTAGAAGTGGTGGGAAAAATTTTACTAAAACTTAAAAAAAGGATAGTACTGATTAAAAGGAATTGTAAAAATAGTACAAGGTTTTGTTTATAAGAAGGATTTTAAAAAGGAGCAGCAGCAGCTGGGGTCTAAACTTTGCCTAAGAGATTTCAAGAATATTCATGGTAGAGATGCATCAGACAATTGGAAGCAGTGCTTAGAAATGACTGGTTCTGCCTATTTGGATGCTTAAGACTGGCAGGGACAGATTTGAGTAGAGTTGGGTAAGAGGTAAGGTAAGAGATAAGAGATAAGGGGATTGGGTTGGACCGTATTAGCTAAAAGTGCAGTGGTCTTAGAGTTTTGGAGGCAGAGTGACTTCCCCAAGCAAAAACAACCACTTGGGAGCAAAACCCTGTCATGGGAGAATTTGCAATGCAGACATGACAGGAATAATTGGAAGTAGGGCCTACGAGTGAGTGGCTCTGTGCATTTGAGGGTTAGCCTAAGAGAGTGAGGTTCGTGTCAAGACTAGATTAGAGGCAACGGTGCTTTGCTTTGCTCTACCTTGTTTTCATGCTTATTCTTATTGTCTCTGCATGTCTACCTAGATAAGATAGGTGGGATGAATAATGCAGAGGAGAAAATAATGGGACCAATGGTCCCAGGAACATGGGACAGTGGAGACAGGGAAAGGAAGTGGGGGTTAACAAATGCAGGGACAAGAGAACAACAAGTGATCTAAAATTGATAAGATGCCTGATCGGGTTTAATCAAGGACAATGTAGTTGAGAGGAATTACTGAAACTCAAATGAAGGTTGAACATCAGACTGGGACAAGAGAAATGGAAAAGGAAAAGAAGGAAAGAAATGGGAGGATAGACTACAGAAACAAATTCATAGACATTCGTGTGAATATAAGAAAGAGATTTATATTCAAAAGCAATTGAATATTGAAGGAAATATCCCAACCCAATCCAGATCAAGTCCATAAGTCCAATATTAGCCTATATGCTTGGTACCCATCTATAAAGTCCCCTTCATATGCAGGAAACACATACAATGATGCCGAATTCTGAAAGATCACAGGCCAGTAGGTATCAAGTATGGGTAAGTATGGGAAATCTTCTGTACTCAGAGGTTATGTAAGCATCTCGGTGCTGGCAGGGGTCTCTCTATGGCTTCTCTGGCTTCAGAGATATGGTTGCATCAGGAAAGGTCCATGCGGTAGGTTCACTAGCACATTTCCATGTATCCTGTCAGCTGCAACATTTCCAATGGAGTGAGCTGAGAGAGAGACAGAGTCCCCTGCCTCAAGGAGGGAATACCAGAATTGCCAGAATTCTCAGGAGAAAGACATGTCCACAGAGAGACCTCAATGGGTATATTGTGCTGGACAGGCCAGACTTTACCTCTTCATTTATAATCTTTTCAAATTGACAGACACCAGATTATATAACTGCCATGGAGGCAAAGGGCATTTAAAAGGGTATAAATACAGGCATATACATATGTAAATATATTTATATATACTGAGAAGGAAATAGATCTATGTACATATATTTATATGTTAAGTGTCAAGGTAGCAAACAGACACTGGACCTCTACTCAGGTGCCCCCTCTATGCAAGAACACTTTGCTCTAATAACCTGGCTTTCCATGGTGCTTACCTTCCCCACATGATTGCTGAAGACAAAGTGGGTGTATAAGCAACTATGATGAAGAAAGTTGATAGTGCCCAGCTATCAAAAGATATAGTGCCTGGGTATTAAAGACTTGAATACAAACAAGTGGCCATCTAGCTGAGAAGCAGCAAAGTCTACATGGAAGAAGCACACTAGCCTGTGTGATCATGAGGTGTCTATGGGATCAGGTATCAGACATCAAAGACATAGAACAAAAAAAAGAAAGAACACTTATCAATGTGAATTAGGGGAAGCATGGATAGGAGACCCAAATCCTATCAGTAGACAATTGGACATCCTCTTACAAAAGGGTCACAAGGAAGAGACAAGATAGTCAGGGTGCTGTATAGCACCAATAAAACATACAACTTTCCTTATTCTTTAATGCTTCCTCCCCTCCACCAAATTCTACTTTACAAATAGCAGCTTCACCAGATCATATACACAGATATAGATAAGAGCTGGAAACACAGGGAATCCAGGACAAATAAACCCTCAGGACCAACAGTGAGAGTAGTGATACCAGGAGAGGAAGGGGAAGGGAGGAGAAAGGGGGAAATCCATGACAATGTTCTACATATAACCTTCTTCCTGGGGGACAGACAATAGATAAGTGGGTAAAGGGAGACATCAGTCAGTGTAAGACATGAAAAAAGAATAATAACATAAATTATCATGGGTTTGGAAGGGAGAGAGCGAGAGTGGGATGGGAAAAGTGAAAATCTGATACCAAGGGCTCAAATAGAAAGAAAATATTTTGAAAATGATGATGGCAACAAATGTCCAAAGGTGCTTGATACGATGAATGGATGCATGGATGGATGGATGCATGGATGGATGGAAGTATGGATGGTGATGAGAAGTGGATGAGCCCCCAATAAAATGACTTTGTTAAGAAGAAACAAGAGTGTTGGGTGCAACTAAGAGACTCTAGGTCTTACAGTTTGGGAGGTAGAGTGGGGCTCCTTATAGCCATATCTCCAGAAGTAATAGAGACCAAGCAGGCCAAGGCAGAGAGGACAGGGTTTCTCTGTATGGCCTAGTAGGGAGGGAGGGCATGAGCTTTCCCAAAGTGTGGGCTGCTGCTCCAGACAACCTGGTGTGGTCTAATTGTCCTGCTGATTTGGGGATGGGGTCATGAAGGGACGTGGGTACTCAGGTCAGCTGGCATTTACACTGGGACATATGGTGCTCATAAAAGCTATCTGAGTCTTGGGGGCATGGCCCCATGGTAGCCTGGTAGCCAAGGGGCACTCACTAGCTGGAACACTCATCAGTCACGGGATTATGAGCCTGTGTGGGCAGTCTGGAGGCCAGGTGTATGGAGTGCACACCAGTCTTCCAAGTCTTCCTTGAGATCACTGGCTAAGTCCTGCAGGAGGAAGGGTTAGGGAATCCTCTTGCCTCTTACCTTCTGCTGCTCTCACCATCACTGGACCTGGGATGGGGGGATGGGAGTACTGGCGAGGGGAAGAGGGACCTGGGTGGTAGGGACTCTGGTATTTATCTATTGTGTTTTTTCTCATCAATTGTTCTGTCCTGTTTTCTCTTTCTGGGTGTTGTCCCCCTGTTTCTTGGAGAGGGAGTTGGCCAGCATGATCCAGAACCTCAAATTACGTGGAACCTAATTTGAAGAATGGTTATGCTTTGGGCTTCTAATCATATGTCAGTGATTCAACCCAATGAGATGCCACACCGAAGAACTACAAAGCTGCCTGCTCTGATAACCATCTAAAGTCTGGAAAACTCTGCGGAGTGCAGTAGTCCTACTTTGTGCTAGAAAGTCACTCTGAGTCAAAGTCACTTCAACAGCAGCGAGTTTGATCCTCACCTCCTGGGCATGAGACTTAGAAAAAAGAAACATTTTCTAAGACTTAGTTAGAAAAATAAGAAGATGCACTCCTGCTAACAACAAACAATATAAACTTTCACTTAAAAAATATCCTTCAAAACAGATTTCAGTATTTCTCTAAGTTGCTATGATACATTCTAAAACTTTTAGTAATAGTGTCTTGTTCCTCTTTCTCCAAATCAGAAACTTTTGGAAAATATTGCACTCCTTGTCTCCTACAGCTTCTAAGGCAAGTAGCAGAGCTGCACTGGCAATCCACAGTCTCAAGCTGTTTGGGCTCTAAGAAGCTTAGAAGACTTAATGCCCCCATACACCTGGGGTTGCTGTTTCTCTGCTGGAAAAACGCCACATCTCTATCTGTTCCTTCTGGGCATGGAGACCTTAATTAGAAGTTTAATGTACAATGTAGCTAATAGCTTTATCTGTGACTGCCTTCTAGCCCACCCACAAGATCCTAGGAAACTACTGGCTTTCTAACTGCTCCTCTGGATTTTCATATTTACTTCTGCCAAACAGAGCCAAAAGAAAAATATTAAGGGAATTAATTAAATGTCACTTCATTCTGGTATTTTCATCTCTATCGGTGATGGCATTTTCTCTTTAATATGAGTCATTGAAGCCCTGGATTTTATCCCTACCTTAAATTTTTAAATTTAGCATGCTGTACTTAATGATAAATAATTGATATTCAGTCACACATTTTGACCAAACTGCTACCATTTCTTCTAATTTGCATAATATTATACTTTTTTACATCTTTGGAAATACTTTAATGTTTCATCAGTGCTACCTAGTCCATAATATTACAAAAACATATTTGTATAATTTTTCTTTCTTCTGGCTAGTTCAACTCTTCATACAGAAGTCTAACAGTTAAAAATTATGTATAACTTAAACTTTAGTAGCTCCTTTGATTTACTTCTGCAAAATTTGGTCATGTGGTATGACAAACTCTATTAAGACAGTCTCTTGATTAAAAATGAGTTAACAGTAATTCTCCAATAGGTAACGTTCTGAAGAGAGTTACATAGAGACGTTCCCACTACTGCTTGAAACCTTTGAACATGTACGATTCTCTAGCCTTCTCCTAAGGATGTAGTACTTCTTTGTTTTACAGTAATTGTGTGAAAAGAAATTCAAAGAACTCTGCTACCTTATTGTAAAAATGACTTGGTGAAGGTTCTGACTTCTTTTCATCTCAGGAGGAAAAAGAACCACGATCCACCCAATCCTTATTCCTATGAGGCAGAAATCAGACAGGCCTCCTCTCACCAACCTTTTTAATGCGTTGCTCACATTTTCTAGAAGGGACTATGAATCAGCTCTTGGTTGTAACCCTTAAGAGGTTCTATACCTCTATGCTGAGCCTAATCCTTGGACTTTCCAAAAACTATGTTCTGAAAATAATTGCCCCTGGAGAAGTCTACTGCAGGAGTCCTGGTTATGCATTGATCCGCCGTCTGTGAGTTTGGCCCTTAGAATACCACCAACAGCTGCTGGGGAGATAGACACAACTTCTACTCCCATAAACAGTTACAGGCTCAGAAACGTAGTGGGGCAGCTCTTCCCTGGGCTATCCAGGGTAATGAGTCAGAGTTTACTCAATGGCAGTGAGCTAGAGTGGAGACAATTACCCCTGGAACTGCAAAAGAGAAAATGGAAAGAGCTGCTTCTTTCCCATTGACTTGTCTCTTCTTTTCTATTGATAGAACCAAGAAAGAAGCACTCTTAAAGCAATGTCAGAGACATGTGGCTAGCAACAACATCCCATGGTAATTTCTGAAAGAATGGATTGCTGCTAAAAGAATTGCACAGCATGCAGTGAAAACACTCTGGTTCTTGTGGAGAATGGAAAGTCAAGCGTCAAGGTGAAAGAAAGAGCACCATCTATAAATCTTTTGCAGGGATGACTCTAGCTATTTAGTACTGAGGAAGTAATGTAAGTGCTTAACCCTTGAAATGCCTTTATAAAATCATGCAGAAATACTATTTTGGCAAGCTTAATTCTCCATATGAGGTTAAATACCTGATCACAGACTGTACACATATTGCATCTTATTAATGAAAGGTGGCGGTACTGAAGAATTAACATTTATACATAGAAGAATATCTGAACAACCTCCCCATGGTGAAGATAGCACATTACTGTTTGCTAACTAGACTGTGTGATAGACACGTCTGAGTTTTAAATTCCTCCCTGAGTCAGGGGGTGGGAGATAGGGTGCAAAGTCGGGGTGGGGTGGGGGGAAACATTGGGGAGAAAGATGAGTAATTCAATTCTTAGAAACCGTAGTGAATCCACTTTGAAATAAGCTGTACTTACCTTGGCGTTTAGGAAGCTCTTTATGTCTCCCCTTTTGGAAAGGTGGCCACAGCACACCTGGAACTTGTTTGCTTACAGAACTGGAAGCTCAGTTGTCACAACAGAGAAAGCTCAAGACCTAAGAATCTATTTCAATAAACATAGTGCAAAGCAAAAGAGGCTTATGACATTATTCACTCAGCACCAAGAGATTTATATGTGTCACTCTAAAAATCTCTTCTGATTAGAGTATGGTAATAATGACTCAATGACAGTGAGCTTAAAACTTTAGATTCCATAATTAGCTTTTATCAAAGAAAATTAGAATGGTACCCAGAAAACATAAATATCCTGTCTAATCACACAAATCATCAACTTTAAAGATAGGGTTTGTACTCAGGTTAACTCTATGGTGTGTCACTCTGACACTGCCCCAGACAAATTATTGCCAAATTTGTTCACATCTCCCTGTGTCCACATTCTTTGAGGTAATCTGCTCTCACGTTAAATTTTAGGTTCACTTTGATCATTACAGCAACAACCAAAAATATGTCAAAGGATTTGAAAGGTGCTTGCAAAACTGTACCTAACCTCTTGGCTTCACCACCACATTAAGCAGTCTGTCAAACTAGTCTACAGATTACTAAAGATGTGGGTGGCTATCTTCTCTACTCTGAAAAAAAACCTGTGAGTCACAAGATCTGTGAGTAAAGCCATCCTTAGTCACCTCGCTACTAGGCAGCTCACTAGGCTGAACATATTCACAACCAATCCCAAAAGAGAGTAGTTAATCAAACAACAGCCTATTCAAGCAAGAGCACATTGAGGATTGAATTACTGAATCTCTAGTTCATAATCCAGTTGGGTGCCACCTTTCAGAAAGGGTCCTGTGGATTCCATCTGAAAAGGGGTCCTGTATATGCTGTTCTGCGTATTCCATCATATTTTTGAATGTTTAAATGCTTATCTGTGAGATGTATTGATGTGAGCAATGCTATGTAAATTTCCTGGGAGGGTATAATCCCAATCTGGCCGATGGGAACATGTGGGATTATTCAGGTCACAGTTGGAAGACAAATTGATAAATGGCTGGGCAAGGACTCTGTGTTAGACAGGGTTCTCTAGAGAAACCAAACCAGAACACTAGTAATTCTCTTTATATATTTATATAGATAGAAGGGCATATAAGGTAAGAAGTAAACAGTTAACTAATCTATACAGTAATACAAATTGCTCAGTGCAACTCACTTGCGTGAGACAGCTAGAAGACTGGCAGTCCTTCGCGTCTTGAGGGCCGCTGAGCAGTCCTCTGTAGAGCAATTCAGGCTATCTGGTCACAGACAGCAAACAGCAGAGCAGGTCACCAACAGTCAGCCAGATGACAGAGTCCAACAGTCCCCAGCTCAAGAGATGTATATCCCAGGAGCATGGTGAAGTAGGGCTTGAAGGCCCCTCAACACATTAATACACAGCCCACGATAAGGTGTCCCATGGGTAGTGATGCTTGAATGTAGAGGCTCAGAATGAGCAAGGCAGCAGGCTGGTCTGAAGATCCAAGAGCAACAGGGCAAGGGCGGGACTCGCCAAGCCTTTTCTATCTCTGCCCTTCAGTTGATCTCCTGTGTTCTTTGGCCATGTTGCCACAAAAAGCTTACCCATCACAGACTCCCCCCTCTCTCTCTTCCTCTCTGGTGATAGGATCAGCATGTAGCTGCTTTAGCTAGTCCTGTCTCAACTTGTGAGCTACACTGCCTGTGAGACAAGCCAACCTATGGATCATGTCACTCAAACTTGAAGTTCCTTGGAGATCTGCTTTATCACGCTACTGGTGCGTACATGGCTTGAGCTTGAGGTTGGTGGATCCTGTTGTCTTTCATTGCTTGAGTTCGCTCGCCCCTGGAGGCCTGCTGCTCAATTCCTGAGCTGTTGATTATGGGGGACCAGTCCTGCAGTGTGCTGCTGTGGGTGGATACTGCCTGCCTTGCCCAAGGGAGAGACTCAGCTGTCTGCTTCCTTGCTCTTGGCTCTGGCAGCCTTCGTGAGCTGAAGAACCTTCAGTATATTAACTGTTCAATAGAAGTGAGTTGAATTGAGTCCTCTGTACTGTTGTGTGAACTAATTAGCTATTATATTCCTTTGTCTTATATTTCCTAGTATATTTTCTAGTACATATTTCTATTATAATATTTCCTATTACATATTCCTGCTATATTCACTATTATAAGTGCCCTGATTCTGTTTCTCTAAAGAACCCTGCCTAATCAGAGGTTATTCATCAGAATCAAGAAAAGCAGACACGCGCACACATACACACACACACACATAAAGTAAAGATCATTTGCCTCAATAGTCAGGAAATTATGTAAAAATGTAATGTGGTAACTACTTAATGACCCTTCCATGATATTACCTGAGGTGATAAATTAATAAAATGACTTTTAAGATTCAGCATTCTCAATCCCAACACAGACTTGATAGAAATAAAATGAATTTCCTGGTAATAGCAGTTTCCTGGTATGTGGTCCACAATTTATTTTGTTTTACAGGATTTAAAAGGAGAGGGAAGAGCATAGAGTTCAGCGGAATCTAATACCAATGACAAAAAGAGGAGTGAAGAGTCTCATCTACATTTGGGACCCTTGCATGGTGAAGTTCCTAAACTCAGAGAGAGATTCTTGCCAAGAACACTGGGGTCTCCAAGGAATGCCATGCTTGCTGATGCTGAAAGAGATCAGGAAATTTCCCCAAAGTTTACACAAAAAGAAAGACTCCCCAAGTCCTGGGAATAGGACTTTGGATTTCTGGCCTCATAAACTGTAAGAGAATATATTTCTACTTGGTAAGGAACACCAGTGTGTGGCATTTCTGTTACAGGCACCCTGGATTACTAAGACAGCATGATAAACCTTATTTTATGATATTATAAACAAGGTTTCTAACGATCCCTCAAAAAGGCAAAATGATAACAGCTGCACCATAGAGAACATGAGATTAGGACTCTCTCTAAAGTAAAAATGAGGAGAAACAGTTTCTAATGTTATGTAAATGCCACCTTTTGACGGGATAAAATTTCCAAGCAAAAGCATCTTATGCATTCAAAAGGTGTTATATTTTAAGCAATTTACACAGAAATAAAGAT
Source organism: Nesogale talazaci (assembly GCA_004026705.1). Lineage (NCBI taxonomy): Eukaryota > Metazoa > Chordata > Mammalia > Afrosoricida > Tenrecidae > Nesogale > Nesogale talazaci. The sequence goes on from PVJH01015228.1 coordinate 44,426, forward strand.
GATGTATTCTGGAAAATGATGATACGGACTCAAAAAGTAGCTGTCAAGATGATGGATAGATATCAAAATTGCATATGAAGATATTGAATAAAATTGTTTTATAAAAATATAAGAGAAAAAATGTGAATATTTTGATTACTTTGTGTAATGTAATCATGCCCAAATAACTAAATTAAATATTATATACTGTAAATAGACACTTGACTATTTGAGCTATCTCCTGAAATGTTAATATATTTAAACTGCCAGTCACACTATGGACATGCCCAATGGAAAGTGAGAAATTACTTCATGTGCAAAGAACACACAACATATTATACCATAAATATACACATTTTAATATATATTTATATATAAGCTCCTAGGGAAAAATAGAAACTGATAAAGGTACATTAATTTAATTAAGGTGTTTATCTTTCTTTATGATAAGCTTATGGGTTTGAATTTTCAGAATATTTTGTATTTTTATGTGCCTTTAGAGATTTATATATATTTTCAATTGCTCTGCTATAACTATCTGTCAATTTCTAGATATTTTCCAAACACAACTTAGTAAACAAGATAAAAAAACACATAATATTATTATGCTTAAGATTTTAAGCAATTTAAGGTGCCACAAATAGACCATATTCATGAGTGACTTGGTCAAGATGCAAGAGATGGCAAGTAGTATCACAGTGTAGGCATGACAGGGGAACAGTAGTAGCATCCTTCTTTAGCTTGCAGCAGAAACAATATAACTCTTAATAGGAGCAATCACTACAATGTATTCTGAGGATTGGCGCATCAGTTAAGAAGGCACTTGCCTGACTGAGGACAAGTCGATGTTTTGAAGTGGAGTCAACCATAGTTACTTGAGTCAGGTAAAATTTGTGGGGGTAGAGTCTTTGTAGTGTTCACTTGATAATGTGGCATGCCTCAAGTAAGGAAAAACATCTGTAAAAATCTGCTAAAGACCAGAATTTGGTATGTGAATAGCATGAATCTAGGAAAATTGAAAGTCACCAAAAACAAAACGTAGCACATGGGGCTTGATATCCTAGGCATTAGTGAACTAAAATTGACTGGTATTGATCATTTTGAATCAGAGTGTCATATGACTTACTACTCTGGGAATAATAGAGTTAAGAGGAATGGTGTAATATTCATTGTCAAAAATGACATTTCAAAACCAATCATTAAGTACTATGCTGACTGTTACAGTATTATACCTATCTGCTTTGAAGGAAAATCAATCAATTTAACTATTATTCAAATGGTTGCACTAATCACAAAAGCTAGTGATAAAGAAATTGAAGAATTTGACCAATGCCTTCACTCTGAAATTGATCAAACCTGCAATCAAGATGCATAAATATTTATTGGCTATTGGAATTCAAAATTTGAAAACCAAGAAGAAGGAACAATAGTTGGAAAATATGGTCTTGGTAATGGAAAAAAGTTGAAGATCACATACTAGACTTTGCTAAACCAATGATCTGTTTGCAGCAAAAAACTTTAAACAACAGCACAAAAAAAACAGCTATACACATGGATTCCTCCAAATAAAATACAAAGAAATAAAGTTGGCTACTTCTGTGGAATGAGATTCTAGAAAAATTAATATTATTAGCTCAAATCAGACCATGACCTATCTGTGGAACAGACCATCAATTTCTCATACATAAGTTCATGCTAAAACTGAAGAAAGTGAAAACAAGTTGACCAGCACCAAAATATGACTTTGAGTTTATCCCCCCAGGATTTTCAGAACATCTCAAGAAAAGATTTAACACAGTGAACATTGATCACAGAAGACCTGATGATCTTCACGTCATTTGGGAAGAAATCAAAAGGTCATTAGAAACACAGGAAAGAAAGACAAAATAAAAGTGGGTGTCAGAAGATAGTCAAAAGTGTGTTCCTAATTGCAGAGTATCTAAAACAATGGAAGAAATGATGAATTCAAAAGGCTGAATATAAATTTTCAAAGGGAACCCCAGTAAGACAAAGGAGAATACAATAATGAAAGGTGCGAAGATCTAGAATTAGAAAATTCAAGGGGAAGAATATAATTAACATATTTTAAACTGAAAAAAATGTAAACCTTCCTTGAGATCCTGTGGGCAAAATAGTGAATGATGCAAGAAGCACCCAAAGAAGATAGAATGTATATTCTACCATTTCAAGAGGTAGAAATGTTGCAAAATTTCTTATGTGTAAGAATCAATGGTGCTGAAGGAAGAAATTCAATCTGTACTGGAAGAATAAGCCAACATCAAGGCTTCAGAAATTGATGGAATGACAATTGAAAAGTTTCAGCAAGCTAATGAAGCATTGCAAGCATTCACTTTATGTGAAGAATGTAAGAAGATCACTTTTTAGCCAACTGATTGGAAGAGATTCATATTTGTATGCATTATGAATAAAGATCACCTAACAGTATGCTCAAATTATGGAACAATCCCGTTGCTATCACATACACGTAAAATCTTGCTGAAGGGCATCCAACAGTGATTGCTCCAATACATTGAAAAGGAATTGCCAGAGGCTCATGCTAGATTCAGAAGAGGACATTAAATAAGGATATGTTATTGCTGATATAACAAGAATCTTGGCTGTAAGCAGAGGATACCAGAAAAGTGTTTACTTGTGCTTACTGACGATGACAAGGCATTTAACTGGGTGGATCATGATAAACGGTGAATAGACTTGAGAAGAATGGGAATTCCAGAACATTTCATTGTGCTCCTACAGGACTTGCACATCAGCATAAGGCACTTGTGCTGATGGATCAGGAGAATACTAACTCAGGACTAGTTTCTGTCAGGGTTGTATCCTTTCACTGTACTTTCTCCATCTCTACGCTGAGCAAATAATTAGAGAATCTGTCTCAGATGAAGAAAAATGAGGATTGGAGGAAGGCTTATTAACAATCTCATTTGAAGAAGAATCAGGAATCGAGAAAGGCTTATTAGCAATCTGCAATATGCAGTTGACAAACTTTCCTTGCTGGAAATCAGGAGGAATCGAAGCACTTGATTATAAAGATGAAGGATTACAACCTTAAGTACAGATTGCCACTCAATGTCATGAAAACCCAAATCCCCACAACTAGACCAATAGTTATCATGTTTCCATTAGTCTCACTTAGCTTAGAAATGTATTCTTAATTTTCAAATTATTTTTGAACTTAAGATGACATTTTGAAAAGTAATGTGTTGTATAAGATTCTAACCCATCATATAGAAGGATCAAAAGTTTGAATGTGTATTTATTTCTTCATGAATATGTTCAGATTAAGTATTTATGATAAACATGCATGAATACATTCAGATTAAATATGTACACATTTGGAGAATGACACAAGTAATAATATATGATCAACTTGTCCAACTATTGGCAATGAAAATAAAAAAATACCACTGCATTCCCCCAGAAACTCTTACTCTACTTGCTGTCTCTAGAGGTACATCAGTCAGGAGTTTCATATACTTAAAAACATACAACAAAAATTCAAAAGGAGGACCCTACTGGCATAACATATCTGAGATAGACTCCAATATAACCCTTCCCCCCAAAAAAAATACAGAAAATGTTGAAAACCAGATCAGACCTAGCATGCATCAAAGGAAGGATCAACTGACAGTGTCTTAACCATTCAAGTCAGGCTTATCATTTTGATATTCTATAGTCATCTTTCTATTATGTCATCACTCTATTATGGAAAGAGGGTTATATCCTATGTATATCTCCAAAATGTATCTTGGGCTACCACTTTTAACCATAGCCTTCTGAAAACCAGATTCTCACAATTTAAGCTTCGATATCATTTCCTCCTATGATTTTGGATTATGTGATTTGCAACCATTCAGTGAGTGATGTTAATGTTCTTCTTCCATGCAGAAGTAGTAGTTAACATCTCACTTATGTGACTGCTTGATACTATTTCTCTGAGAGCTGGGCACCATGCAATTTCTTCACCACACTTTGTTATAGCACCCATATCTCCTGTGTTCCCTGCCTGAGTGCAAAAATCAGGCCATGGACCATGATCTAAAAATTAACTGCTCTTAAATTAGAGCCAGGATTTAGTGGGAGCCCCAAACCAATCTGGATCTATGAGGTTTTGCTGTTGCTATCATTGTTGTTTTAATCTGCTTTTGACTCCCTTTCAAAACAAACTTCCTAGTTTATAATCCAGAGTCTTATCCCTCAGGGACATATCAATCTTCTGATAATATTGCCTTTAATTAGGCCCCGGTACTTATTTTTTAAAACCCTGTTGAGATAGGGATTACTGCTTATCACAATACCTTAATTATTCACTTGTACAGACTAAATTCTTCCTTGGCTGGACACTATTTACATAAGAAATACCAGTGTTGATTGTAAGGAGAAATTTACAATAATATTCACTGAGAATGTCAGTTACAGGTTTGGAGGAATAATGTATGTATGTATGTATATCTCAATATAGCTTATCAGGCATTAACGTACCAAACTTTCGTTTGTCCACCTACCAACAGTTGAATAATCTTGGCACAGCTGCCTTCCAAGTCCTCAGACTCCATGAATTTACAGTCTTAAGTCCTTTGGTTTCAAGTGTGCCTGAGGTAGAAATTCTATAGTCTTTATATGCGATCCTTATTTTCTATTGCTTAACACTGAATTCATCAAATTAATCAATTTTGCATGAATCTATAATTTATTTATTCTCATTCTTATTAGTTAATCTATAAGTGAATCTTTTATTATTCATATATCCATTCTATAATGTCCCCTAATCACCTCTCTCCCTCTTCTTATAAGATAATTATACATATCACTACTTCAAAGTTTGTACTGTGGATGTATTCTCCACACTTATCTGTCAGTATGTAGTACTCTGGTGAATTTTATGTTTCAAAGAGGCTTAAGGTTAAATTCATAGTATTTCAAATACCAGCAGGATAATTCAGAGTAAACAGATTATAGCTACATTTCCATAGTAAGCAATAAATACACTATCAATTTTAAGGGATTAACTACTGAGTGTCTTAGGAGTAGTAGCAGAATATGGTCACATACCATGTCAGAAGATGACCATTGCGGAAGAACTGCCCTCTCAAAGGAGACTTGTGCAAGATGATACAGATGGAATAAAGTGCTCCGGACCTCTACTTGTTTACAGAGCACAACTGAAAATTAGAAGAAAAGCTGCAAATATTTATTAATAAGAAGAACATGGAATGGAGGAAAAAGGAATTTGGGAAGATTGAAAATCATCAAAAATTAAATTGAATATATCAAGGTCTCTATTCTATATATCAGTGACTGAAGTGGACCATTTGGTCAGTTTGAATATGTCTTACAATGTCAGGAATGGCAAATCCTAGAATAATGGCATAACATTCATCATGACAAAAAAAACTACAAATCATTTCAAGATATATCTTAAGCTACAATATTGTCTGTAATAGGATTAAATCAACAGGCATAAAAGATGTCAAGTTAATACAGTTATTATTCAAAGTAACATAGAAACCACTAAAACTGGTGATAAAGAAATTTAAAAATTCCACCAAACATTGCAGTATGAAACTGATCAACTATGTCATCAAGAAGCTTTAATACTTGACCTTGGAAAGCCAAAATGGGAAAAGTAGAGAAGGAGCAGCTTTTGGAAAATAGTCTTGGTGATCGAAAGGAAGTCAGAAATTACATGAGAGCACATTTCATCGTGAATACCCTATCAATGACCTACAGGGCAACTGCACACATGGACCTTGACAAATGGAAGGTACAGGTACCTATTTGAGTACAACAGTAGGAAGAGACAGTGATGAATCTCAGTGTCAGAATCTAAATCAAGGTCAGGGACTATGCTTATATGTAAGTACAATTCAAAGCTGAGAAAATTAAATGCATCCACAAGAATCAAGATACAACATTGAGTATATCCCACCTGAAATTTGAGACCATCTCCAGAACAGATTTGATTAATTAAACATCAGTGGCTCTGTAGAGTAATTGAGGCTATCCAGCTACAGGCAGCAAACAGCAAGGCAGGTCACCAACAGTCAGCCAGATGACAGGGTCCGGGAGTCTACAGCCTAAGAAATGTGTAATTCCAGTAGTGCGATGAAGCGGGTATTGAAGGAAACTCAAATTACAGCAACACAGTCCAGAAGTTAGGCATCCCACAGGTAGTGTCGCTTGCAAATGAGGCACAGAACAAGCAAGTCAGCCACACACTGGTTCAATCATCAAAGAGCAAGAGACAAGAGAGGTGAGGCTCACACAGTCATTTATCTCCCTGCGCTTCAATTAATCCCACGTGTGTTCATTGACCATGTTGGCACAAGAGACCAACCTGTCTCACATGCTTTTGAAATTAGAGTTGGCAAAGCAATGGACGAAGCAATGGACTTAAATAACTGAGCAGTATATTTCAAAGGGCAGCTCAAGAAGATGAAGTAGAGGATCACAGTTAAATGTGTCAAACCTAAAGTTAATGGGCCACAAAGGGCCCACAAATGGCATGTTCAACATATTGCAAGCTAAAAAAATTTAAGAAAAAGTTGAATCCTGACGTTTTATTGTTGACATATTCTATGGGGAAATTACTGATGCAGGAACCATAAAAAGAAGACGAAAGAAATACAGTTGCTGTTCCAAAAACAACTGGTGGCAAAAAGGTAGCACAGTTGTTGTCGGAAATCCAGGCAGGATTTAAATGAGCACCTGGAACAGGAATATTATTGCTTGTCTCAGATAGATCACAAATGGAAGTAGAGAATAACAGATAACAGACAGATGCTTGCTTGTGCTTTTTTGACATACAAAGGCCATCAACAGGTTTATATGGATAACAAATTTTGAGAAAACATTGAGAAGAATGAGAATTTCAAAACATCTCAGTATATCCAGGGGGAATCTGTACATAGATGAAAAATCACTGTACAAAGATTTCACACAGAGCAAGGTACTACTGTATGATTTAAAATCAGAGATGTGCATCTGGGTTCTATTTTTTACCATAATTATGCAATCTGAATAGCAAGCAAATAACCTTTGTGCAGACAAAAACGCAACATCAGTGTTGGAGTCAGGCATATTAGCACCCTGTGAGAGGCAATTGACACACCTTTCTTTCTGGAACTAAAGAGAATATGGAACAAGTAAAAACAGAACATTAACTTTCATCATAAATTGCAACTCTATGTAAAGAAAACCAATGTCCTCACACTGGATCACTAGAAAACACCATGATAAAATGGAAAAAAGAGTATTATTGTCAAGGATTCCACCTTGCTTTGATCCACAATCCATGCTCAAGGAAACAGAACTAAAGATATTCAATAATGCATTGAGAAAACCAGATGTATAAGACATTTTAAAGTGTTAAAGAGAAAGCCTGCCACTTTGAGAATTAAGGTGCACGTGATATAAGCCATGGTATTTTTAAGTGCCTTATATACATGAAAAAGGTGGATATTGAATAAGGAAAACCTCAGAAAAACAGATGCATTTGAATTATGTTGTTGGAGAAGACTATTTAAAGTACCTATACCTGCTAAAACAAATAAATAGTTGATTCCGATGAAAATACGATGATAAAGTGACTTTTCCCTTATAATTTGGTCCTGCTTTAAGAAGTAATGTCCTGGGGCAGATGTGGAGAGAAAACATGGGTTATAAAGTAAAAGGGCAGAGCGAAAGAAGACCTTAAAGGAGATGGATGGACTACAGTAGTGAATTCAATTATAACAATGGGGAGCATCATGCAGGAGCGGGTGCCATGTTTTTGTGTTGTGCATAGGATAGCTAGGAATCAGAACTGATGAGAGAAGATGTAAGATCCATGCGCAGTTTCCATACTTTGATGTCTCTATGATTAAGTCTGAATATCTCCTTTGGAGTAGCCTTCCCTTCAATGAATTTTACTCTCAGTCATAATCTGTGCTTGATACTTTCCATGAGTTTTTATTTTCAGTTATTAATCAATGCAGTTTTAGAATTTCTATGTGGCTCCTTTTTATTCCATTCCCTTGTAAACATTTCTATGTCATTGAACATTTGAAACATAATCATAAGGAGACTTTCTTATAACCACTTTATTGTGATCCTATCAAATTAGAATTCCTCCCCAAACGTCTTAGAGTCAATTGCTATCAATTTAAAAGGGAATGTTTTAAATTTTTCAAAGACTCAAATATAACCCACTCTACCATGTCAAATGACATAAAATCCAAAATGACACTCAAAAATGCACTGCCAGATAGTCTTTGTCAACTGATGGTGACCCTGTAGGACACGGTAAAAGTGCCTCTGAGTTCCCATAACTAACTCTTTACTCTTGTCAAGTAGAAAGCCATGCTTTTCAAAAAAACAAAAACAAAAAACTGGCACATATTATTCACAAACATAGTTCACAACTGATGTTGTTGCTTAGAAGCTATGTGTGGCTTGGGGGTGGGGACTTGATGTTATTCTCACTACTCAGGATAAGTGATGCACCTTCAACAATTGTTATTGTGACTGTTACTTGTTCTGACTCAAAAACTTTCTATGTAATAGGGCTGAGCCCCGGTGGCATAAGTGGTTGAGTGAGGGATTGCAGCCTGCAGGCTTGGCGGTTCAAATTCAGCGGTGGTTCTCAGGAGCAGCACTGGGTAGTGCCCATGACCACCAGAGGCAGTGATGCCCCCCACCCCCCCAAAAAAAACCCAAAACATTCTCCATTTTATGTAATAGAATGGAGTGCTGCTTGGTGTATGGAAATTCTCACATGTTTTTTTTTGATTTTTTGTTTGTTTATGTTTTTGTTATATTTGTATTGTTTGTTACATTGTATAAATGATGCATATCCATAGGGGTCTCTTGCTTTTTCATTTACCCTTTACCTCGTGTAATGCCCCTTTCTAGAGACTAGATTCTCTGTATTGATAAACAATACCAGTAACATGAGAAGAAGTTTCTCCATCCAGGCTGTGAAGGAGCACTCAGAATTTATTTCAAAACATTTAATTTTTTTTCTGGCAATCCATGGTACTTCTAGTATTCTTCATTAAAACTCTTTTTCAAACACATGACTTTTTTTAGAGTCTTCCTCATTCATTATTCAGTTTTCATATATAGATGAAGTTATTAAAAATCCCATGGGGATTTTGGGTCAGGATGGACCTAGTCCTCAAAGTGACAACTTTTCTCTTTAGCATTTTAAAGAGCTATGTTCAGATGTGCCTAAGGCATCATTCTATTTTAGGCTGATTTAACCATAAGCATTGATTGTAAATCCAAGCAAAAAGTTTACAACTTCAAATTTTCTTTCTTTACTATAATGCTATTCTGTCCAGTTGTTGAGGTCAGGGTTCTCTTAACAGTGCATTGTAAACTAGAAGGAAACCTACAATCTTTGAGACTCATCAGCAGATGCTTTAAGTTCTCCTCCCTTCCGGCAAACAAGCATGTCACCTGAATATTGAAGGATGTTAGCAAGTCTTTCTCCAAACTTGATGCCATATTCTTCTTTATACAGTCCATCTTCTCAGGGTCACTTGGCAATCATTCAGATGAAATAAAAATGAAGAAAGAATAGGACCCCAATGCATACTTTTCTGAGTTCAAACCACATAGTATGCCCTTACTCTATTTCAATGACTCTATCTTGGTCTGTGTACACATTGACATGAACACAGGTGTGATGGGTAGGTTTGTTATGCCAACATGGCCACAGAAGATTGGTGGATCTGTTGTGACGGCACAGCCAATGAGCGCGCAGGATGAGTTGAGGGGCGGATGTGGGAGGGGCTTCGCAGGTTCCGCCCCCTCGCTCGTTTGCTTCCGGATCTTCGGACCAGAGAGCTGCCTTGTTCTTCCTGTGCCTCGACCTCCAA
>PVJH01015229.1:0-55182 GCA_004026705.1 Nesogale talazaci
TCAAGAGTCTTATAAATGCGGGAGAGTATCAGTTTTCAGGAAATGATGAAAAGGTACATATACGCACTACTCAAGACTTTCATGGAAAACTGAGAGCAACAACAAGCTGGTAAATAATTCACTCCATACTTTTCTGCTTTTTAGTTCTAAGTATAGGTTCTGCTGAGATTGAATAAGACATACGTATGGTCCTCTAGGAGCTCACAGATCAGTGGAGAAAAGGATACTACATTTTAAAAATGTATGTTCAAGAACAGCGATCAAACAGGCCATTATGATAGCTACTTAAGGCTGGAGTCTCCAGAAGAGCTAAGGCAGGGATATTTACATGGGTATAAATACAGAGAAAATGGTCTACACAATTGTAGAGATGAGAAAGTCTCAAGTCTTGGGGTCAGATGTCAGCCTGCTGTCTCCCACTGATTCACATAACTGCAGGGCTTGATGACCTTATGTGGCAGTCATTTGCTTATGTTAATTTTATAATTGAAATGTAGGGGTGGAGTCTAGCCTGTTAATCAGGAGAAAGTCATTGAGTAGCTGATGAGGCCTCTGTGTGGGCATGGCTTTCACCTGAGACTCCTGGGAAATCTTGCAGTATTTCCCTTGTGACGATAAGAAGCTATCTTCCCCAGTTGTTGGGAGTTAGTTTCAGAGATGATTAACCACAGGCAACACAGAGTGGTGGTGGCTGGGAGGCTGGAGTAGCCAGCGGAGAGACCACATGACTTTGCCTTGATGAAGACAGACCTCTGAAGCTGGAGTGGCATGCTATTGATGGACCTGAGCCCTGGAAGCGAGGAGCCATGGGGAGAACCCTGTCAGCACCAGAATTTTGCACCCACTGACCTGTGACTTCCTGAGTTGGAAGCAGACGTTATAGACTGATTTCAGGCATATGGGTTATTATTGGACTTAGGACTTTGCACGGGACTGGATTGGGATGCCTTCTTAGGGTCACATTTCTTTTGTATATAAACCCTTTCCTTATACCTATATGCGTGTCTCTGAAATTTGTTCCTCTAGTCTATCCGGACTAACACACCTTAAGATCAGGTTAGATGGCAGGATTTTGAATCCAAAGTCTTCAGGTAATATTGCAGGCCACAGGATCAAGCCCAGAGTATTAACAGTCAGATGATGGTCAACTTATAGGTTCCAAATGTGGCAAAAAAAAGGAAGATTTTCCATAGCCTCCACATATCTAGGCAACAGGCCAACTACCCAAGAAAACTTATTTTCAATTTATTGGCTGTTCATAACAGAATTCAACGTGGAGATCATTTCATTATATTAAATCTAACCATGGGGGATTACTGCATCTGAACTACCAAACCACTGAGAATACCAGCCCGATCAAATTGACCCACAAGCTTAACTATCATTATAGTTCAGAGAGAAGAGCAGTAAAGAAGATAGGTCAGGGAATTGAATGATCATAAACGCTTCTTTGATGGGGATCTATTGCAAAGTTGGGTCATTTTCAGTTCATAACGCTTCTCACATCAACTGCTCCTGCAGAAATTTAATATTCCAGGAGACCACCTGATTCTATAATTGAGGCTCTTTTGCATATGCTGTGTTGATAAAGATGCTTTGAGCATCAAGGAAGAGAAAACTCCATTATACAATGGAGACAAACTATCTCCCATTATAGTGTGAGAAGACTGTACTTGAAGGAAAACATGAGGACTACATTGCGTTTCATCACTCAACTCTGAAATCCCTTGTGAACTTTCCCAGGTCTTCTACAACACTGCAATTACTGCAGTTCCAGTCATCACATGCAGCTGCAACAACATCTTCCAAAAGAAGGTAGCTTTTCTCAAAAAACTCTTAACAGTCGTAAGAAAAGGATTCTCAAAAGCACCTCCACAAGTTTGTTGTAACATATTACTGATCCTACGTTATACTATAGTTGGATCAGTGTGGCCCAAATAGAGGAGTTTGTGATCCCCAAACAAAAACATGAAGAAGGAGGAACGTATACTGAGTAGGTAACCACCCTGTGGTGGAGTACTAAGTGGACGTAAGAGGAAGAAACAAATGAAACCTTGGTACATACAAACTGCCCTCTCTCACTGGACAGCTGACACAACCCTCTCTCTCAATCAAGTGGTCCCTTGCTGAGATTATTTTAGATCTCTGTAATTGTGACTCCAATAAAATGCAGAGAATTACAACCAGATGCAGATGATAGAACCAGAGGTCTTGATGGGTACCACTAAATACCACTAAATGATCTATTGTTATCACCAGGCACCATATGAGATTTTCAACTCCCTGGTGTTTCTATGGTTTTGACATTGGTCTGCTGACTAGAAGGGCAGTGGCTCAAACTTGCAGCTGGAAATCAGTATAAATATGAGGCTATCTGCTCCCCTAAGAGATTACGGTCCCATAAATCCTGTATGGAGTCTCTATGCCTGGGAGTCAACTTGATGGCAGTGCGTGTTTATCATTTTAACATTTATGGCCACAGATCTCTGGGATTTACGTAGAGAGTCTCTGGATGAGTTTCAACTGACAACTTTTCAGTTAACAGGAGAACACTTAATCATAGAACCACCTGGGTTCCTTGGACTTGCCCTAGAGATAATGGTTTTATATATATGTAAGGAACATGCTTATAGGAGTATAATTACTTGTGCTGCATCTTATACAAAATTATTTACCTATATAAAGCTTGGACACAAGACCAGTTGGCCTCCTGAGGAATCTTTTAGCTCTGACAGCTGTGGTTCACTTCTGACACATAAGTCTCACTTTTGTCAACATGCCTGGTGCAAGTTCAGAAAGCTATTTGTCATGAACATGTGATGATTTGCCATTGTTTTTGTTCCCAAACAATCCAACTAAAATATGGATACTTGAATTGGGCAAGCAGATCGTGAGACACACTACCAGCATTCTTTTTTTTTTAAGTCTTTAGTTTTGTAGTACTACCCCTAAGAATTCATCATACAGAAGTAACCTAACATTGCACAATTGATTAAACACAAAGATGCTGATTAAAATGTCATCTATCAGAGTAAAAAGAGTGGACTAGCTAAATATGCATTTCTAAAGTCTTCTTATAAGTGGTATTGAAGGAAGAAGTATAAGCAGCACTGAAGGCATTAGTGGAAAGTAGGGCTCCAGGAAATGATAGAAGACCAGATGAAATAGGTCAATAAGCTGATGAAGCATGAGAGCCAAGAAAATTTGGGGCAGCTACCTTCCCAATACACTGGAAGAGGTTCGTGTTTGTACTCATTCCAAACAAAGACAATGAAAGAGAATGCAGAAATTATCAAAAAATGTCATTAATATCACACACAAGTAAAATTTTGTGAAATATTATTTCAAATTGCTGCAGTAAGACAGAGAGCTGCAAAAAAAGTCAAAACCCAATGCTGTCAAATGGATTTCGGCTGAGTGCAGAAAACACCAGAAAAGTGCTTACTTGCGTTTCAGTGACCCTGCAAAGGCTTTCAACTATGTGGGTTGTAGCAAACTATGACTAACATTTCAAAGACTTTGAGAACATGTCATGGTGTTCATGTTGAATCTGTACACAGACCAAGAGACAGTTGTCCAAACAGAACAAAAGAATATTGAGGCGTAAAATTAGGGGGAGAGGGGGAAATGTGTGTTGAGGTTTTACCCTTTCACTGTTCTTATTCTGTTTGTATGCTGAGCAGATAATACAAGAAACTAGACTAGATGAGTAAGAATGCAGCTTCAGGATCAAGGGAAGACTTATTAGCAATAATCTGTAATATGCAGGCAACACAAGCTTGCTCGCTGAAAGCAAGGAAGACTTAAAGCGTTGATGAAAATCAAAGAGTGTAGCCTTCAGTATGGATAGCAACTCATTGTATAATAAACAAAAATCTCATAACTGGATCAAGGGACAACATCGTGATAAATGGATGCACAATTCAAGTTGTCAAGGATTCATCTTAGTTGCAGCCATCAAAAAACCAAGTGGCAAGTAGCAGGCAGCAAATTTGCTACATAGCTTAATTCAGTTAATTCAGACTTATCACTACCCTAGAATAAAACTCCCCCTTTGGGTTTCCTAAGCTTTAAATCATTAAGGAAATAGGCAGGCTCATCTTTCTGCTGCAGATGCTGGTGAGTTAGAAGCCTCTTTAAGTGCTGAAGAGCAAAAATGGCACCTTAAGGACCAAGACATGCACGACCCAACCCATGGTGTCTCCAATAACCTCATGCATATCTGAAAGGTAGACAATAAATAAGGAAAACTGCAAAATGGTGTTTGTATTTGAATTGTGGCATCAGTAAAACATATGGATGGCACTAGGGCCTTCAGAAGACCAGGCACAACTGCCTTGGAAGAAGTGTAATTAGATTGCTCCTTAAACGTGGGGATGATGTGATGTGTTACTCAAGCTGCTCAGCGAAAGATCAGCAGTTTAAAATCACCCCAGCTCCAAAGGAAAAGGGGAGGCTCTCCATTCCCATAAAGATTTACAGCCTCAGAAACCCACAGGCACAATTCTACTCTATCTTCTACTCTATCCTATAAAGCCTCTATAAGTTACAACTGACTCAATAGCAATGAGTCAGAGCGACTAATTCCTGAAAGAAAAACAACAAAAACAACATCGTGCTTAGTAAAATAGAGGGTCAGCAAAAAAGGGAAACCATCAATGAACTGGACTGTCACTGTGTTTGAAACAAGGGTCTCACACATACCAGTAATGTGAGGAGAGGGTAGAACCAAGCAAAGTTTTGTTTCATTTTACATGGGATTGATAGGAGTTAGAATAGACTTGAGAAACACCTGGAATGACAGTGAGTTCAGCATTTGATTCTAACAACAACCACATCTCCATCCTTTAGCAAGTGCAGTGCCTGGAACATAGAAAACACTTCATCTATGCGTTTGGATGAATGGCAAGTATGCCAGACACCAGTAGTTAAGGATGCTGGGAGGTTCTATGCACAAGCACCTTAAAATGCAATAGTAATCATGAAAGAGAACTTTATCCCACCACCAACCTACATCATAAAGAAGTATGGGATACCGTTGTAGGTATGTCTGTAACAGAAAATATGGGGGAAAGGACAGTGATCAGTGTGAGAGATAGAAATAATAACAATATACAACCTATTAGGGGCTTATGGGGGCAGGGGTGCACTGGGAAGGAGAGCTGATACAAAGGGATCAATAGAAAGTAAATGTCTAGAAAAGAATGAAGGCAACATATGTACAAATATGCCTGATTCAATTGAAGTATGAATTGTATGACCCCCCCTATAAAATGATTTTTTAAAAAGAAAAGCAAAGAAGAGCAGAAAATGAGGGGGAAACTTTTCTGTCATTGTCCTTTACTTCCCTGCTTCCACTGACTACATGCATATTATAAAAGAAGGAATAGGTTGCGCATTGAAGTGGGTTTTCCACTCTCTCAAACATAAGCTAGACACTAAGACACTGACACAGTTGAATAAGCACAATAAAATGAAATCTGAACCCTGATGGCAGAGTTCAGATCAAGGCTAATCAAGGCTAATAAGCAAGTTGCACCCTGTTTCCCTTCCCAGTACTTCAAGATGCATAGACCTTGAAAGTACCAATTTGGTCAACTCAAAAGCTTTCCCTTTCTTGTCTGACTGCTTCCATCAGGCCCCTGGTATATTGTCTGTGCCTGAGAATGTCATTCCATGCCTCCTCTGATAGCCAGTTAGTCTTGCTGCTGAGGTACAAAGTCCTATTTGTGTCCACCCCATTCCCCATGCCTTTGGGTGTCTACCATGCTTGATGAAGGATTTGGGGTCATATAGAATGAACAGACACCATTCACTAGCATCCCTGGTCAAGTGGTTCCCAGGAAAGATGCCATTCTGTCATACTGGAGATCAACCTCTACCTGGAGGCACCACAAACTATGACCAGCGTAGATCTCCTGCCACAGTGTCTTCTTCTGTGAGAATGGGCAAGCCTGTGTCTTAGGTCCTGCAGGGTTGCTGTTGTGAGAGAATGGGCAAGCCTGTGTCTTAGGTCCTGCAGGGTTGCTGTTGTTGTTGTTTGCTGTTTGGTGCCATACAGTCAGTTCCAACCCACAGCAACCCTGTACACAACAGAATGAAACACTGCCTAGTTTTGCACCATGCCGAGTCCATGGCTGGGGCCACTGTGTCAATCCATCTTGTTGAGGACCATTTTCATTCACAGTGAGCAACGTAAACGTTCACAGCCACAAGTGCATTTCAGATACATAGCACTTATCTGGAATTGTCACCGAGCTTCCTCTGGGGCTTATCTCCTCAGAAAATCCACAAGTAGATTGAGCATGGATAATTTTGGTCTTCCAGCAAGCCAAGCAATCCCAATTCCTTAGGGATCACATCAGGGATGGGGAATAACAGATCACATGTTAGTGACATTATTGTTGTTGGTGAGTAAATCTCTAACTCATGACAACCCCAGGCACCAAGGGGTCAGATGGTTATGACCCACAGGGTTTTCATTGGCCACATGTTGTAAAATAGATGACCAGTCCTTCCTTCCTAATCCACCTTACCCTGAAAGCCCTATTGAGATATTTTCTGCATCACAGCATCCCCAAAGCCTCACTGGTGGGCAAGGTGTGCCGAAGCATGAGATTTCTTCACTAGGCCTGGATCTCAGTTCTTCTGAATGGAGAGTGAGAATTTAGCCACTACTTTTCCTTTTGCATAGTCACTCTTAAAACAAACAGACATAAAATTGTGTACCGGCCATACCATCTTACTGTCAAGTAATTCAAAGAGACAGGTACTGAGTCAAAGAGACACCCATGAGCAGTTTGATGGCCGTACTTGTAGAACACCTTTTGACTCGGTGCAAAGTTGCGTGCTTGACATAATGTTTTCCAAATCTATTAAATTATTCATCCACTGAAAACAAATCCTCAACAGCTGACTTCTTTTCATTTTCTCTTTCATGTATTCATCCAATAAATATTTACTGAGCACAGAATAGATATCACCACATACTGTACTGTTTTATGTGTACTATGAGGAATATCTGTGGTAGGCACTGATATTTGTTAAATGATTACAATACACCCAGAATTGCTTAAGATACCACAGTCACTTAATAACAGGGGTTGGTTCATGTTCAGAGTCTAACCCCCAAAATCCTTTGACCTTATGTTATATTCAAATCTATGCCTCTCAAAAAGTAAGACCCACTGGTCTTAAGAAACAAAGATTAGTCTCACACAGTTTAGAATTCACATAACTTAATTGCTCAAATGCTAACCAAAAGTTTTCAAACCACCAGCTGCTCTGCAGTATGTGAGGGGGTGATGTGGCTGTGTGTTTTGGGAAAGACTTGTAATCTTATAAAGTCAGTGTAGCACTTTTACTCTGCTATCTCTGGTGATGGTGAGTCAGAACCAACTAGGTGGCAGTGGGTTTTGAAAATATTCACCTTTTCTGAGTATCTTCCCAGGTAACACTCATCCAGCTAGAATATACTTTGCAAGGGAGGCTGGGTTTCATGAAACATGTTCAGACACGAGTAAACTGGTGATTCTAGAGTATGATATCATTCTGACCATTGGGGGAAGCTGCTTGAAAGGGAACAGCTCTGTGAAACTACACAAAAAATTGAAGGAAAGTTTCAATGAAAGCTGACCCTCTGGGACCTGCCCCAAGGGAAGTGGGCCAATTCAACATGGGGGCTGAAGCCCTGAGCAGAGCCTGAGAATATAGTTATGTTCACAGCAGACATTCAGTCTACTTCATTCCTGTTTTGTGCTTACTGAGGGACATTCTGAGGCCTATTTGCTCACCCAGAAACACTGACTGGGAAGAAAGAGAAAGGTTTCTTCTACCGTGAAGACTTATGGTCTCAGAAGCCTGCAGAGGCAGTTCTGTCCATAGGTCACCATGATGCAGAAATGACTGGATGGCAGTAAGTTTGGTTTGTTTTAGAGCACTTCGATAGGAGTGCCAGCTGGTGCAGGGGATTGTGTTTATGGCTGATAACCACAGGTCAACAGTTTGAACTTACCAGATACATCAAAGAAAAATGAAACTTCCTGCTTCCGTAAGACCCGTAGCCTTGGAAACTCAAAGGGGAAATTCTGCTCTATCCTACAGGGCCACAATATGCAGGAATCAATCTAACAGCAGCATGTTCGGTTTGGTTTAGTTTGGTTGTGTTGCTCTTGATAATCCATGTGCTCTATTGGATAAATTAGAGACCTTCATGTAGCTCTCCACAGTCTATAAGAGTATATTGGAATGAGTATAAAGCCAGATGTTCATCCCCGCCCCAAAGAGATTATATTGGAGAAGTTGAAACTGAAAGTTTTCCAACCAACTTCAATTATCTAGTTTCTGTATACCTCTCCACCCTCAGCAATTCTAAATATTCACTCAATCTTCAAACTCTGCTAAACCATCTATTATTCTCTCTCTTAGTGCTCATGGAAGCAATAGTCAAGCGATCAAATAATGCGCTGCATCGGATAAATATGTTGCGCAGACCCTTGGAACAATTCTAGGTGTGCTGTAATCATTCAGCCAGCATCAGTGCCTGCTACTGATATTTCTCATAGCACATGGGACAGTACAGAATGTAGTATCCATTCTGTGCTCAGTAAATATTTATTGAATGAATAAGTGAAAGAGAAAATGAAAAGTAGTCAGCTGTTAAGGGTTTGTTTTCAGTGGGTGAGTAATTTAATTGACCTGGAAGAAAATAATGACAAATGTTGAAAATCAAGGATGTTACTTTGAGCATTGAAACAAACCTTGGTATTTTGAATTGCTTCAGATATTTGTGAAAGTTGAGTGTTGAATAAGGAAGACCAAAGCAAAATAGTTGCATTTGAATTACGGTGCTGGCAAAGAATATTGGCAAAGTACCATGGAACACATGGATATAGATAAGAACTGGAAACACAGGGAATCCCGGACAGATAACCTCTCAGGACCAAGGGAGGGAAAGGGAAAGGTGGGGGGAGAAGAGGGGAACCAATCACAATAATCTATATTTACCCCCAAGGGGATGAACAGGAAAGTGGGTGAAGGGAGACAACAGACAGTGTAAGACATGACAAAAATAATAATTTATAAATTATCAAGGATTCGTGAGGGGGCGGAGTTAATGAGGAGTTGATACTAAGGGCTTAAGTAGAAAGAAAATGTTTTGAAAATGATGACAGTAACAAATGTACTAATGTGCTTGACACAATGGATGGATGGATGGATTGTGATAAGAGTTGTATTAACCCCCAAGGAAATGGTTTTTTAAAAGAAATGACCATGGAATAAGGAAAGCTGTCCAAAGAACAAACAAATCTGTCTTGCAAGAAGTACAGCCAGATAGTTCGTTAGAGGCAAAGGAGAGAGCCCATCTTATGTACTTTGAACATGATGTCAGGAGAGACTAATCCCTGGAGAAGAACATCATGCTTAGTAGGTAGAGGGCAGCAAAAAAAGGGGTAAGCCCTCAGCACGAGGCCTTCCATCAACACAGTGGCTGCAACCATGCACTCAAACATAAGGACAATTGCAAGGATGGCACCAGATAGGGCTGTGTCTTATTCTGTTGTACATTGGGTCCTATGAGTCAGAGTTGAGTCAATGGCCTCTAGCAACAACTGCAACATCATTTAGAACATCATAAGTTCACTTGCTGGTTTGAAGAGTGTCTAAGGACCAAACTCTGGTGGGTTCCACCAGTCTTAATCAGGCAGCAAGCCTGGTCTCGTTTCTATTTTTATGATTTTGAGATTTGTTCCACCTTTTCCTCCTACTCTATCCTTGTTATTATGACCCCTTTCAGAGAGGTCAGCTGTGATAACAGAGCACCAGCAAGTTCTGCTATTTACAAGGCCATGAAGGCCCAGGTCTTTTGTAATTATTATGCTCTTCCATCTTTGAATTTCTTCACTGTTCTCTGCTCTAGACTGGGAGAAACAAACAGATCTTAGATGGGAGAAACCACCAGATCATACCTGGCCACACAGACACTTCCAAATACATTCTTTTTTAGGTCAGTCAATAATGCATCAAATACCATCTCAACGTTGTTTTCCTTTAAGACACAAGACCACTGCTGTGTGTCAATGATCAAAGAGAATCTACTTAGTGTTTCACAGAGAACAGGGAAGGACACATTTATATGACACAGAATGCAGCCTACCTTGGGAGATAGTTCTGTTTTATAAGTCTTTTCCTGGAAGTATCTTTCTTAACTACAGAGCATCTCTGGCCTCCACCCTTCCATCAACAATGACCCCTCATTCTTCCTCTTTCTAATGCAAGATAATAAACCCTGTCCAGACTCTTACACCACCAAATGTGTTTACCAGCTGATTACTAATACTGCACTCCAGTATCTAAACTAATACAAAACGAATGATTTTTTTTAAAAATTCTTTTATTGGGGCCTCATATAACTCTTATCACGATCCATACATATACCCATTGTAGGGCAAGCATATTTGTACATTTGTTGTCATCAACATTCTCAAAACATTTGCTTTCTACTTAAGCCCTTGGTATTAGCTCCACATTTCTTCCCCTCTCCCTCATGAACCCTTGATAATTTATTAATTATTATTTTTTGTCATATCATACACTGTCTGATGTCTCCCTTCAACCACTTCTCTGTTGTCTATACCCCAGGGAGGAGGTTATATGTAAAACTTTTATAATTAGTTCACCCTTTATACCCCATCTTCGATCCACCCTCCCAGTATTGCCACTCTCACCACTGGTCTTAAAAAAATCACGTATCCTAGATTCCCGATGTTTTTGGTTCCTATCTATAATGTACATCCTCTGGCCTAGCCAGATTTGTGAGGTAGAATGCGGATCATGATTGTGTGGGGAGTAGGGGAGAGGAAGCATTTAAGAACTAGAGGAATGTTATATGATTCGTTGTTGCTACACTGTACCTGCCTGGCTGGTCTCCTCCTCATGACCCTTTTGTAAGGGGATTTCATGTTACCTACAGATGAATTTTGGGTCCCCAATCTGTACTCCTCATTTATAATGTTATAATTTTTAGTTTGTGATGTGTGATGCCTTGGATATCTCATGGTCACACAGACTGGTGTACTTCTGCTATGAGGGTTTTGTTGCTTCTGAGCTAGGTGGCGGTTTACCTTCAAGCCTTTAAGACCCCACAAGAGTGAAATTTATGGCCATGTTTAGCAAAAAGGATTCAATTTTTCCATATTTTTAAAAAATCAAAATGAGTGTTTTACTAGCATATGCATCCCAAGAGAAAGAAACCATGTTACATCCCACCAATCACAAATGGAACCAGATATCAAAACCTGGATTAACTGGCACCATATTCAAATCAACCCCCTTAATATTTTGTGTTCTTGGGAGAGTTTTTGTTAGGTGCCATTGAATTGGATGCTCAGTGCCACCTTACGTTCAATAGCATCTTGTTGAAGATCTTCTTTTTTATTTCCCCTTTAATTTACTAAGAGTGATATGCCATTCCAGTTATTTGTATCTCCTGAAAATGTGTTCTAAGTAAGGGTGACCATGTCTCATTAACCTCTCTTCTAAGAAGCATCTGGCTGTATGTCTTCTAAGACGGATGTGTTTGTTCTTCTAGCAGTCCACAGTACTTTCAATATTCTTTGCCAACACCATAATTCAAGGACATTAATTCTTCTCTGCCTTCCTTATTCATTATCCAAATTTCACAAGCAGAGGAGGTCATTGAAAATGCCATATCTTGGGTCAATAATATCTTAGTCATCAAAATGACTTTCTGAGTTTTCAATACTGTAAAAAGATCCTGTTCAGTAGATTTATCAAATGCATTATATCCTTTGATTTCTCAAGTGCTGCTTCCATGTGCATTGATTTTAGATCCAAGTAATGTGATATCTTTGAAAATGAAATCTTTATCTCTTTATCATAATGTTACTTACTGGTCCAGGTATGGGGCTTTTGTTTGTTTTTGTGTGTGTGCTTGTTTGTTTGTTTAGAGTGAGATGTAATCTGTACTGAACATTGCAATCCTTAAACTTCATCAGCAACTACACTTAGTCCTCCTTACTTTCAGCATGCAAAGTTGATTCAACTGCACATTGAAGGTTACTAATAAGTCTTCCTCAAATAGGAAGCTATATGCTTCATGATAGGGTGAAATGTCTCTGATTATTTGCTCAAATCCAGAAAGTCCCCAGTTACCTACCCAGTTTGCCTTTCTCTTTATCAAGTTCTGTACCTGGAAATCTCTTGCTTCCACTGGCACCCTGAGGTGAATGAAACATTATATCCCCTGTGATCCCTGTCCTGGCCTTATTCCCAATCCCTCTACAATTATCCCTTCATGCTCTCCAGGTGTGCTAGTCTGGGTAGACTAGAGAAACAAATTCATAAAAACACATATGGATATAAGGGAGACATTTATACACAAGAGGAATGGAACATTGAGAAAGCATCCAAACCAGTCTAGTACAAGTCCATAAGTCTGATATTAGTCCATATGTCCAATAGCAATCAATTAGTCCTCTTCAGACCCACAAAGCTCATGCAATGATGCCAGGACAATCACAGGCTAGTGGGTGCAGATTCTTGTTTATTCAGTGGTGGTGGGAGCAGCTCAGTGCTGGCAGGGGTCTCCATGTGGCTTCTCCAGCCCCAGAGGTCTGGTTTTATCAGGGTAAACCCATGTGGCTTCTCCTCGGCTCCTCCAGGACTCAGGGTCTATCAGCATGCTGCCATCCTGTCTTGTCAATAGAGTGTCTCCAAGAGACTTAACCTTGTGTCTTGTCAGTCGTGCATCTCCGAAGGACTGAGTCTATGGTCTCTTGTCTCCATGAGGGAAAGATCATGGGATTTCCCAGAAATCTCAGGAGAAAGCCATGTCCACACAGAGGTCTTATTGGCTATCTCCAGATTAACAGGCTAGACTCCACCCCTACACTCCCAATCATGAAATTAAGACCAAAGTACAAGACTGCCACACCAGGATTCATCTAGATCACAGTATTGTGATTACTTTATGTTGCTGATAGGTACTCTTGAGCTACTTCTGACTCAGAGTGACCCTTTGTGACAGAATAGAACGCCCCATTGTGTTTTCTTGGCTATAATATTTATAGAACCAAGTGGTCATGTATTTCTCTCACCACCCTTATTTCAAATAGCAACCTAATACTTTAACTGTTGATGCCACCAGTGCATCTTGCCTACTTAAAATATCTATGGATATTAAGTTAACTATTGTTTTAGGGTTCCCTAGAGAAACAAAACCAGGACACTTATGACATATTTATATATATATGTATGTACATATATGTACATACATATATATAATAAGTTCACAGAACAATACAGAGGATTCAGTTCAACTCATCTCCATGAGACAGTAATATACTGGCAGTCCTTCAACTCCCAAGGGCTGCTGGTTGAAAGTCAAGGAAGATAACAGCTGAGTCTTCTGTAGAGCAATACAGGCAGTCTGGCCATAGGCATCAAACAGCAGGCACCAACAGCCAGTCAGATGAGAGGGTCCAACACCCCCTACTGCCACTTCAAGTGATGTTTACACCAGCAGTGTCGCGAAGCAAGTCTCAAAGGAAACTCAAACTATAGCAATATCATCCATGGGTTGGGCATCCCACAGGTAGCATATCTCGCAAGTTGAGGCAGAGAACTGGATAAGGTAGCTGCACACTTGTCCGACCATCAGCAAGCAAGAGACAGAAAGGTGAGGCTCAATAAACCATTTATCTCTTTGCCTTTCTTAATAATTAGCCTTATTAATCTCACGTGTTTATTGGCCAGGTGGGCACAATAAACTTACCTATCACAACTGTCTTTCTTCTCTAATAGACTCTGAGCTCAACAGGGAAAAGAGCCCATAATGCAACTCAACATAGTCTTAGAATAAAGACTAAAATAGTATCTGGTGCTGTGTGTGTTTTCCCCCCAATCATTTAATTCATTAAATTGAGCAAGTCTCCCCTAGTGGTAGGCAGATAGAAACATATATATGTGTATATATACACACACATGTACATGTATATTCTTCTTATTATTCATTGCCATCAACTCATTACAATCCCATGAACAACAGAGTTGGACCATTGTGTCTATAGCCTTTTCATTGGCTGATTTCTGGAAGCAAATGGCTAAATCTTGATTCTTGGTCTGAAAGTTCCACTCAAACCTGTGCATCTTCCTTGTTGTACACCAGTCTCCAATGACAAATAGATAGTGATTACTTTGAGGTGTGCATCAGAGCTTCAATCCTGAGCAGTAAATGTGCAGAAGGTTTTTTGTTTTTTTCAATGAAAGTTTACATCCTTTTTTTTAGTCTCCACATAAGTAAAGTCTCCACTGAATTCTTTCTAACCATTAATCAGCAATGGGAAAGGTTTTCCTCTCAAGCAGAGCTTGTAGAAGGTGGA
Source organism: Nesogale talazaci (assembly GCA_004026705.1). Lineage (NCBI taxonomy): Eukaryota > Metazoa > Chordata > Mammalia > Afrosoricida > Tenrecidae > Nesogale > Nesogale talazaci. The sequence continues at coordinate 14,403 of PVJH01015229.1, forward strand.
TCACTGCCACTCTCCCAGCAAGACAAAGGATGGGCAGATCTCAGGGACTTGCCTGGGTGTGTCCTGGATGGAAAGTGGGGAACTAGGATCCCCATGAATGAGTCAGATCCTGTCTGTCTTTGTGGGAGGACCGTGAACTTGCCTTGTTAGACTTCTGTCTAGAATAATAGATGTATCTCAGGCATGGTTGCAATGCTGCTTCTATAATCCTGTCTTCAACTATGATGTATTGCTCTGCCATCAATCATGCTTTTGTGATGGTTTCTCTATTACTCCATGTCCTATTTAAGTGGTTGCTTTTGGGCAACTCTGTGGACACCATGATGCCCTGGGGCTGATCATCTTCCTCATTAGAAGACATCAATAATTTTGTCTTTGCCTTGTCTTTCTCATGCTTAAGGCTAAATAAATGTGTCTTCATAAATTACATCTGAATTGGAGCTCTCTTTTCTCCATTAAAATGGGTGCATGTGCCAGGAATTGAACCTAAGTTTCCCACACAGAAGATGAACATTTTATCACAGAACTACCACTGTCCTCACATACATGCAGATGGGGCCCTTAAATATCCCCTGCTGAAAGAAAAAAGAATGAAAAGATGATGAAGTTGTCCCATGGAATTTTTGAATTTTCTTCATATACACAATATGTATAAGTATTCTTTCAAGGTCTTTGTTCTAGACAATGTTAGCAATAAATTGATATTAAAAGCAGAGTTGCTCAGTACCCACCTCACACACAGATATATGCACCCATTTAACCCAGGGAATGGGAAGCTGGTCCTGACCCAGCCTAAGTACAACATTGTCTGTAGGTGGGAGAAATATGAAGTAAACACACACACACACACACACACACACACACACACACACGGTGATTTGTAAAGGAAAATGAAGCACAAGGCAAGTTAGATTCCCCAAGGTTCCTAAACTGGTAGTTAATTGAATCCAGTGTTCCAAGACCTTAATTTCAAACAAGGTCTTTGGGAGAAACAGTCAGTCACTCTCCCTCAGGCAAAATGAAAGCCGTTTTCCCTTAACTCAGACCTAACAAAGCTCCCAACTTCTTCCGGCTTAATTCTCCTGCACAGCAGCTCAGGCCTCACCCAGGGGGCTTTTGGAGGCGCCATGCCCAACCTCCTCCAATCTCTCCCCATCTGGCTTATCCGCAAATGCTGCAGGTATTCTTTAAGCTGTCTTGAAAGAAAAAAGTTTAAAAGCCTTGCCTATTGCCAAGGTGGATTCAGAGTGAGATCCAAAGCGAATCTTTCTTTATTTCAAATGGTAACTTGTCTTCATTATCATGTCCACAGTCCCAGCGCCAGGACCCAAACTGGTGGTGCTGGAGCTGATGTCAAGTCATGGAAAGCCCCTTTGTGTCAGAGCAGCACAGTGTTTCCTCCACAGGGTCTCTTATGACTGATTTCTCTGAAGGCAACCATGTGGCCTTTCTTCCCAGGTGGTACTGGGTAGTCTGGAAGCTTCCACTGGTGGTTTAGCACCTGTGTCTTAACAATTATTACCACCCAAGGATATCTTTCCTTTTTTATGTAAAGTGCCATCACATTAGTTCCGATTCATAGTGACCTAATGTACAACAGAATGTGACACTGTCTGTTACTGTGTTATCCTCACAACTGTGCTTATGTTTGGGTTACAACCACCATGTCAACCTATCCTCTCAAGGACTTTGCTCCTTTTTCCCTGTCCCTCTACCTTACCAAGCATGATGGCCTTCTCTAAGGACCGGTCTCTTCTGCCAACATGTGCAAAGTACGAGATGAAGTCTTGCCATCCTTGCCTCTAAGGAGCATTCTGTCTACTCGTCTTCTGAGAAAGAATTGTTTGTTCCTTTGGCAGTCCATAGTTCTTTCAGTATTCTTTACCAGCATCATAATTTAAATGCATTGATTCTCCTTTGGACTTCCTTATTCAATGTCCAATGGTCGGATGCATATGAAGAAATTGAAAATATCATGGCTTAAGTCAGGTGGCATCTTAATCCTCAAAGTAACATCCTTGCTGTTCAGCATTTTAAAGAGGTATTGTGCAGTAGATGCACCCACAGTAAACTCATTTTTTGTATTCATGTATCCATTCATAAATGCAAAAGCAAATATTAATTGCATGTTTACTAAGTGTAGGACTGCAGTTATAGGGAACATGGCCAACAAGCATTGAATCTATTGTATAATGTAACAAAAGTTTAGGAAATAGAATTCCCAGCTCCTACTGGAGAGAATCAGGTTCAGCTTGCAGACACGTGACTTCCTATGCAGCCACTATTCTTTTGTCAGTGGAGGTTTGGGTGTTAGTATAATTCTGGGGAAGTTTAAGAGAAGCCTCCAGACAATGACAGATTAGAAAGAAAGTCATAGTGATCTAGTTTCAAAAATCATCCATGAACAACCCTATGGATCATGGAAGTCTCATCCACAAAGATCATGGTTATGGAGCAGAGGAGGCAGGGTCTGGTTTCATTGTGAATGGGGTAGCTGTGATTTAGAGACATACTTGATGGCAGCTAACAGAAAATTAAAATTAGATAAAGAGGAAAATATGCATAAATCTCTACCTCATTAAACCCTCACAAAGTTTCAATGAGCAGGTATTGTTGACATCACAATTTTGTTCTTATTGTTCATTGCTGACGGGTCCATTCTGCATCCTGGCCACCCTATGGGAGTCAAAATATAACAGAGTTCCATAGCCTTTTCAATAACTGATTTGCAATTTTTCTACCAGGAACCTCTGGATGGACTCAAATCATTAACCTTGTCATTAGCAGCTCCATGCTCAACTGTGTGTGCTCTCAAAGGACTCTGTCAGGAGGATTAATTAACCTCCTATTTTTCCAAACAATTCAACACCATCACCTATCCAATTTAACAGTACACAGGAAACTTTAAAACCATAAGTAATAAATATTAGATCTCCAGGAAGACAGAGACATCCTTACCACAATGCTTCTTTGATTTATGGAAATTAAATCCACAGACTGCTCTTGAAAAGGACACTGTCATACCATTAAGTGTTGAAGGCAGCATGGAAGCTGCAGGGGAGGCACTGGGTCCAGAAACACCCTGTTGCCTCTCAGTCCAGTGATCTGCTTGCCTGAAGGCTCATTCCCTATTTCCACATTTAAGGTTCCATCTGCAGAACGACCCACCTTCTCCAAGATTGGAGCACATTGAACCCTAAGCTGCCCAGTGTTCTAACGCTAGCCTCAGTCCACACTCTACTTACTTTGCAATCCTTTTCCATAACATTCTTGGTAGTCATAAACTGATTCTTAATATGAATAGTGATCTATATATAAATATTATGTGACAGCCTATCTGCTTTTCAGAAAAAGATTGGTTTTCCTTGTACAAATTTGGCAACCTGTTTGTCAACCTGAAGTTGACCACACACATACACATGCAAATGCCCCCACCCCCACCCCCACAGACGCATTTGTGTGCAAGCACATATTTGCATACACACGCCAAGTATTGCTGTGCCACTATTAGAGAAAACACAAAGAATGCCTGGCTTGTCCTGAAATTATTTTCCCTTTCCAGGCTTGAACACAAATTGTGTTTTTGTATTTCTTTCAAACCAAGTCCTATGGATGTGCTTAATAAGATTCAGGCTCTCATTCTTTCCATCGCTGGAAATGAAAAAGAGAAGTCTCCAGGGGTCAGCCACGTTTGAATTCTCAGCAGACTCGACAATGGAAAAGTTCAAACACAATGCCCTCCAGTCATTTTCTAAAACAAACAAAACCAAAGCAAGCCTTGTAGGCTCTTTCATGACTTACATGACTAAAATCTTCTCGCTCTCATTTTCTTTCTCCCCTTTTTAAAAATCCTTTCCCTTCTCCAGTTACTCTTCAAAACATGTGAGTCATGTGTACCCTTGAAGACTACCTGCACACCAATGAGAAATATCAGCAAATTAAACCAAAGTTCTAGTTTAGGAAAGAACTTGAAGTACAGAGTTGGAGGAGCAGCCTCGTCAGACCTGGTTTTCCCAAAGGAGGGTAGGCTGGCAGGAAGACAAGGACCAGGAGAGAGGAAGCAGCTATGAAGGACAAAGTTCAGTGAGGCAGTGAAAGATCAGAAAGGAGTCAATGAAGCTTGAACAAAGACAAAAATGTTAAGTCCTCCAATGAAGCTCAGCATGCCTTCAGTGCAGGGAAGGAGGAAAGCAGAAGATGAGGCAGAGAGAGATCCCAGGGACAAACTTCATTTTGGTGTTGATCTCTTCAGGCTCTGAAGCATAGTGAATCTGCTGCCACACAACTACCATCTCTTTCCTGAGAACCCCCACCCTCTACACACACACAGACACACACACACACACACACACACACACACACACACACTCCCCACCCCCAAACACTCCCCACCCCAAACATACTTCCTTGATTCGACTGAGAACTGATCTTTCCTGGTCATATTAAGTTCTTTGCAATCATCTCAAGTCAAAATGATAGTCTCGATATTGTGATCAGTGTGCTGCCTCCCCAGTCCCACGTTCCACACCTGAGCTCTGAGGTCAAAAGAAGTGACTCCTTTGAAAGTTCAGTCCCACCCAATTCATCGCTTCACCACTGGATCCCTAACAAAGACATGGCACTGTCTCATTGACTGGTAACAAATACAAATTAAACTCGCTGCCAACATGTAGTTGATTCCAATTCATATCAACCTTATAGGCCAGAGAGGAACAGCCTTATGAGTTCCAAGGATGTAAATATACATGGGAACAGATCAGCTCGTCTTTCTCTTGCAGAGGAGCTGCTGGTTTTGAACCACCAGCCTTGTAGTTAGCAGTCCAACACTTAACCCACTGTACCACTAGAGTTCCTTTGATAGTCTCTACTTTATCCCAAATGACCCCAGGTGACTTGGACAACCACTATCCCTTGCTCAAACTTCTTAAGTTTTCAGTCCCTTCATCTCCACATCTTTCCTTACTATTATCTCCACCTAGCACTTAATTCCAGTCATGACTTAGTAAATAGTTACCCAGCACATACCATTCACCATGAAGCAGGCATAGGTCTGAAGGTACAGAACTGAATCACTGGTAGTTTCTTAATCTGTTGTCAGTTTGTGACATTAAAGTGAAGGGATGCACTTTAGATCTGTCAATCAGATCTCAGCCTGACAACCTCATTTGGAGGCACTAAGGAGATAAATAGCTCTCTGGAGGCAGGATACATACTCATTCCCTGTGAGACATGCTTGTTGAGAAGACGCAAGGAGCTACGCTAGAGTCCTGGAGCAGAAAGAGCCATGTGGAGACCCCTGCCAGCACTGAGATGCTTTCTAGATCCCAGGATCCACAAGATTTCCCACCCTGTGACCTGTGGTCTTCCTACATTTGGCATCATTGCATGTGTTTCAACAGTGTGAAGAGGACGCTGTAGAATTGTATGGGCTGATATTGGACTTATGGACTTGATCTGGGCTGGGATCTTTTCTTAGTGTACAATTACTCTTTATATAAAATTCTTTCTTATACACACATGCATGTTTGTGAATTTGTTTCTCTAGTTTTGTGTTTTCAAATGAGCAAGATTCTCATTATGCTTGAAACTGAGGTAGAAGGCCAATCCCAAGGACCACATTTTATTTGTTTTTATAGCCTTGTACCTGCTTTTTCTGCTGACTTATCATGGCAGATTCTTAGAGAAAATTTTTCCAAGGAGAACGCAACCTAGATGAACAGAAAAATAAGCCCACTAAAGACTGGTGGAAAATATTATATAATGATTCAGGAGAACAACCTTGCTTGCTGAAAGTAAGAAATCTTTGAAGTATGCTGATGAAGACCAAGAGTTGTAATATCAGTATGGATTATAACGCAATGTAAAGAAGAACTGAGTCCTCACAACTTGACCGATAGTAAACATCTTGATAAATGGGGAAAAAAAAGGTGAAGTTATCCAAGATTTTGTCTTCCTTATATCCACAATCCATGCTCATGAAAGCAGTCAAGAGTTTGAATCATGCCCTGCACTGGATAAATTTGCTGTGCAGCAACTCTCAAACGTGTTGAAAGCACATATTGAGGTTACTTTGAGGACTAAGGTGTGCCTTCTCCAAGCTATGCTAATTTCAGTTGCCTCATATGCATGTGAAAGTTGGACATCAAATAAATAAAACCAAAGAACAGTTAGTGCATTTGAACTATGGCGTTAGAGAAGAACATTGGAAGTACCATGGACTGTCAAAAGAACAAACAAATATGTATCAGAATAAGTGTAGCCAGAAATTACCTTAGATGGTAAGACTTTAAACATATTGTCAGGAGAAATAAGTACCTAGAGAAGGATATCTTGCATGAGAAAATTAAGGGTCAGCAAAGAAGAAGAAAGTCCTGAATGAGATAGACTGACTCTTGGCTGCAAAAATGGGCTCACGCTAGGAACAATTGTGCAGGACCAAAAAGAGTTCTGTTCTTTTGTGTATCCGATCCAAACAATGACACCTAAAAACAATAACAACAATCCATAAGACACAAAGCCTCTTCTATACCTTCTGTTTTGCTAGACAACTACCATATTCCTGGAATATAAGACCCAGATTCCAAAGTAGGGGACTCTATCCTTAATATAAGCAAGATCCCAGAACCATTAGAGCCTCTGGGACCCACATGGCTTTTCAGTTATCCTTAAAATTCTAATAGAATTTATGTCCCCATAACATGCTTACTTTTGACTGAATGAGAGCAAAATCAGTGTGATAACAGTAGCCATGTAGATCAGAGACTATGATTAGAGCTTATATACGATTTTGATGAAATTTCAATAGGGAAGAAATCAAATATTTATTATTAAGAACCATTTGCAGACAAAAGTCTTTCTAAACATTCTGTGCTTTGCTGATAGTTAATAAAGAGGGCCCCTTTGGTGTTGAAAAGTTGGGAAGAAGTTTGGCAAAAAGCAAGAAAAAGTTTTAATATTTCATCAGCTCATTACCCAAAGGCAGAAGCATCTCATTGCTTTCTGGAGAAAATCCGAACAATGTGTGTTGCTCCTGTGCTCTGCTTCAGGGACCCACATAGACTAGGGTATAAAAACGCTGCTTTGCAAATCAGCCATTTTTCCTGCCCCCCCCTTCTTTTTTTGGTACAATGTGTAATTGGGGATAATCAAAGAGTTAATAAGGGATTCTCTCTAGCAATACATTCTGCTTAGATATTCCTGACCCAGGATTCTCCATATTGTTAATAAGACAAAACCTAGTCTAGACGATTAACAAGCCTAGCTCTGACACCCAGCTCCCCAACTTACTTTGCACATGCCTTTGGACAAATGCGAGTGAATTCCCCCAGCTGGAAGAATAAGAAATGGCCAAATTAGTGGCATGACCTAGGTCTTAGGATTTGTTGGTTTGTTTTTCTCAAATACCAAGAAGTTGGGTACTGTAGTGTAGGGACTGAGGGTATCTTTGAGGTGTAATCAGTGGATTGACTCACCACTCAGTTTCTACTTTAGCAACCCTGTTTAGCTATCATCCTCATCCTCTCTGTAGCATGTGCAGGGTGACCCCCTCCAGCCACAGCATCCACATTCCATGGAGGGCAAATAAGAGCTGAAAAATCCCAGAAACTGTAACTGAATAAGTTTGTCTCATTGTGTGAGGAAACACCAATTTCTTCCATGTGCTTGTGTCTAGTCCTTGTGCTGTGGCCCTTCCATGTTGGGCTGCTAACCAGAATGGGTGCTATTTCAAAAGCACCAGCCACTCTGCCGCAGAAAGACTGGACTTCTACCACGGTAAACAGCTACAGTCTGGGAAACCCACAAGGGGTGGCTAAGAGCCAGCATCGACTCCATGGGTGTGACCTTGGTTTGGGGTTTATCTTCATTAGCATATTGTTTGAGTAGCCTGGATTTTTTAAAATTAATCACTTGATTCAATTTTAAGAGATTAGTTATCAATTGTATAAATATGAGCCCTCTTCCACATTGAAATAATAATGAAAAACAGAACCAAAAATGAATTATAGAGGAATGGAAAATCAAGCTTTGGTACATTCATACTATGGAATAATATGTATCGATAAAAGCAATGATGAATTCGCATAAATAGTGCAAGACATGGACAAAATTAAACTACATTGTGTTTAGCAAACTCAGTCAATCTCCAAAAGGTAAGTACTTAATATCACCATTGGTATAAGGAATCACAAGGAAGAAAAAATGTGGTTGGCACACAAATAGACAAGATTTGGCTGACAGCTAAGAGACCAGGGGTGGGGGATGGAACAAGGAGAGGGAAAAGTCCTGTGGCAATCACGTGCTGATGTTAATTTTATGATTGAAATGTAGGGGTGGAGTCTAGCCTGTTAATCTAGAGATAGCCATTGAGTAGCCAATGAGGCCTCTATGTGGGCATGGCTTTCTCCTGAGACTTCTGGGAAATCTCACGATATCTCCCTCGTGAAGATGAGAAGCTGTTGGGAGTCAGTCTCAGAGGCAATGAGTCACGGAAAAGATGGCAGCGTCCAAGAAGCTGGAGGAGCCGGCAAAGAGACCACACGGCTTTGCCCTGAAGGAGCCAGACCTCTGAAGCTGGGGTGGACACTTGGAGACCTCTGCCAGTGATGAGTTGCTTCTGCTGTTGATGGACCCTGAGCCCTGGAAGGAAGGAGCCATGTGAGACCCCTGCCAGCACCGGGATTCTGCACCCTCTGACCTGTGACTTTGTGAGTCGGAAGGAGATTTTATAGACTGATTTTGGGCATATGGGTTAATATCGGATTTATGACTTTGTACCGGACTGGGTTGGGATGCTTTCTCAATGTCCTGTTCCTCTTGTATATAAACCTTTGCCTTATACGTATATGCGTGTCTATGAAATTTGTTCCTCTAGTCTGCCCGGACTGACACAAGTATACACACACACACACACACACACACACACACACATGCACTCGCACACACACGGAGGGTTCATTGTTGATTTCACTTCTTCTGATGGGCAGAGTAGAAATATATGAGTACAGCATGTTTCATTTAATTTTTTAATCCTTCCAGATTCCTTAACTTTCAAAAGGCAGTTTTGAGGACCTTTAAAAAAAAAAAAGAAAAGAGAAGGAAAATTGAAATAAATATGCTATCTTTAGTACCAATCAAGTTCATCTCAAAAGTTTTTAAAAATGTTTTAAAAATAGCAAATCCTATTGACATCTAACACAACTTATCATACTATAGCAATGTGGAAACTGTGTCTTTCTACGATGCTAGAAACTATGCCACTGGCTTTTCAAATGTCAGCAGGGTCACCGAAGTGAACAGATTTCAGCTGAGTTTCCAGACTGAGAACAGACACTGGAAGAGGATTCAGCTGTCCACTCAAAGGAAAAAGCAGCTGAAAATATTGTGTATCACTTTGAAGCATTTTTAGATACTGATGACCTCAAGAATGAAAGAAGAATATTGCCAGAGATCCTGCCAGAGGATCGACCTGTCAGGTCCCTGGCACTCAAAATGTGACTAAATAGAAGCTGATTTCATGGAAGGGTGTTGACCATGGTGACACAAGTCAGTTAAGCCTGTGGGAGTGGTGTCTTTTTGTTCTTCATTTGCTGATGGTACATGACTCTGGTGGAGAAACAGCAGTCAAAATCTTATAATGAATGGAATTTTGAATGTGCACAGTATGAATTTAGGAAAATTGGAAGTGGTCAAAAATGAAATGGAGTGCATGATGATAAATAACCAATGCATTAGTGAACTTAAATGGGATGATACTGGCCATTATGAATCAGAAAGTCACAATATACTGAGAATAATAGATCAAGAGGAGTGACTTGGTATTCATTTTCAGAAAGATTCATACAGAATCAATCATGACAGACAATACTGTTTATGGTCAGTTTGTATCTATCCACCTTCAGGAAATACAATCAATGCAATTTTTTTAACAAATTTATGCACCAACCACAAAAGCTAGTGATGAAGAAATTTAAGAATTCTACTGACTTCTCCAGTCAGGAATTGATCAAGCATACAATCAAGATGAGTTGATAGTTATTGAGATTGTAATGCAAAAGTTGGAAGCAAGAGGAAGCAATAGTAGAGGAAAATATAGACTGAGTGATAGAATTTAAGTTGGAGATTGCATGATAGAATTTGGCTAAACCAATGACTTGGTCATAGTCAATACCTTTGTTCCACAACACAAAAGGCAACAATACACACAGACAACCAGATGGAATACACAGATTTCAAATCAACTATACCTGTGCAAAATCAGACCAGAGCCAACTATGGAACAGACCATCAATTGCTCAGATGTGTATTCAGGACAAAGCTAAATAAAATTAAAACAAGTCCACAGAAGACAAAATATTAATTTGAGTCTATCCCACCTAAATTTGAAAAGCATCTAAGAACAGATTTGATGCAGTGAGCAGTAATGATAAAAGTCCTGCTGAGCTGTGGGAGGACATCAATACCATAATTCATGGAGAAAGAAAGGGTCATCAATAAGAAAGACACCTCCATCATACTCAACCAGAAAAGAAACAGACCTGGAACTGTTTATAAGATTTTCTTTTTGCTGTTGCTGGGGTTTTGTTGTTGTTGTTGTTGTTGGGTTTTTTTCTGTTTCCTTTTGTAATTTTGTTTTGTTTTTGTCTTGCTCGTGTGATTGTTATTGTCTCTGCATGTCTACCTAGCTAAGACAGGCAGAATAAACAATCTGGAGGAGAAAACAATGGGACAGACAGAAGGAGGCTGTCAACAAATCCAGGGACAACGGAAAAACAAATGATCTAAAACCAATGGTGAGAAGGGTGTAGGATGCCTTGTGGGATATGTTGAAGGACAATGTAGCCAAGAGAAATTAATGAAATCTGAATGAAGTTAGAACAAGAGGAAAATAAAAGAAAATAGCAGAAAAGAGTTAGAAGGCGAAGAACATTTATAGAGGTCTAAATACAGTCATCTACATGCATAAATATATTTATATATAATGATAGGGAAAATAGACCTCTGTATATATATTTATATGTCAAGTATTAAGGTAGCAGATGGACATTGAGCCTCTATGCAAGTACTCCCTCAATATAAGAACACTTTGTTCTAACAACCTGGCATTTTTTAATGCTCATCTTCCCGACATGATCACTGAAGACAAAATGGGTACATAAGAAAATGTGGTGAAGAAAGGTGATGTGGCCCAGCTATCAAAAGATATAGTGTCTGGAGTCTTAAAGGCCTGAAGATAAACAAACGATCATCTAGCTGAGAAGTAACAAAGCCCACATGGAAGAAGCACATCAACCATGTGATAATGAGGTGTTGATGGGATCAGACACCAGGCATCAAAGACCCAGAAGAAAAAAATCATATCAATGTGAATGAGAGGGAGAACAGAATGGAGACCAAGAACCCCTCTGTAGACAACTGGACATCCCCTTACATAAGGGACACAAGGAAGAAATGAACCAATCAGGGTACAATTCAAGACGGAAAATCCCTCAGGGCCAATAAGGAGAATAGCAATACCAGAAAAGAAAAGGGGAAAGTGGGAGGAGAAAGGAGGGACTGATCACAATGATTTACATATAACCCTTTTACAGGGGACACATAAAAGAAAAGTGGATGAAAGGAGACATCAGTTAGTGTAAGACATGAATAGATAGATGATAGATAGATAGATAGATAGATAGATAGATAGATAGATAGATACATCTTCAAGGGTTAATGATGGAGGGAAGGAGGGAGGAAATGAGCTGATACAAAAGGCTCAAATAGAAAAAAATCTTTGAAAATGATGATGGCAATATATGTACAAATGTGCTTGACACTATAGATGGATATAAAGCTTGTGGTAAGTACTGTAAGTCCCTCAATAAAATGATTTTTAAGAGAAAAAATATCAAACTGAATGTCATAAGAGACTCAAACTTTTAAGCAAATGAAAGAAATGATGAAGTCAAGAATAGAAATTTTCAAAAGGCAGCTTAAGAAGACAAAGGTAGATACTATAACAAAATGTGCAAAGACCTAGAATTTAAAAAAAAAACAAAAGATAAGAATATTCTTGGATATCTGAAACTGAAGGAAACTTAAGGAAAATTTCAAGCCTAGATTTGCAATTTTCATGGATTCTGTAAACAAAATACTGAATGATGCAGGGAGCACAAAGAAAAGATGAAATGTAAACAGAATCATAGTACCAAAAGAACTAGTGGGCACTCCAAAATTTCAGAAGGTAGCATAGTAGCACAATCCAATGGTGCTAAAGGAAAAAATTCAAACCGCACTGAATGCATTAGCCAAAAACAGGGTTCCTTATTGATAGAACATTGAAGTGTTTCAGAAAACCAAAGAAGCACTAGAAGCTCTCACTTATCTATGCCAGTAAATTTGGAAGACAACTATGTGGCCAACTTAATTGAAGAAATTCCTCTTTGTGCCCATTCAAAAAAAAAAAGTGACCCAATGAGGCAGTCACTAGTCTGGTGTCAATTGGAGGATTGGGAGAGTAGGTGTGAAATCTAACCGATCAATCTGGAGATAGTCAATGAGTCCTCTGTGGGGGCATGGCTTTCCCCCTTAGAGGTGAGAGACTCACTACTCAGTCCCTTGGATACACTTACTGACAAGACACAAGGCTGACTCCCTGTAAGACATCCCAGAAGAGAAGCCACATGGGCTTACCTTGATGGGACCAGAACTCTGAAGCCAGAAATGTCACACAGAGACTCCTGCCAGTGTTGAGATCTTAAGAAGCCACAGAGAGGCACCTGCCAGCATTGAAATGCTTCTACCACCACTGGATACATGAGACTCCACACCCATTGACCTGTGATTGTCCTGGTGTCATTGCATATGCCTTGTGAATCTGAAAATGACTGGTAATGGACACATGGGCTAATATCAGACTTGTGTGCTTGGACTGGGTTGGATTGGGTTGCTTTTTCAGTGTTCCATTCCTCTTGTATATAAGCTTGTCCCTTATATACATATGTGTGTTTATGAATTTGTTTCTCTAGTCTACCCAGACTAACACACCCAACAAGATGCTCAAGCTATAGGATCCTTTCATTGATATCACACACAAGTGAATCATTACAACAGCACATAAACAGAGAAGGGCCAGAAGTTTAAGATGGATTCAGAAGAGGGTGTGAAATGAGGAAGATCATTGCTGGTGTCAGATGTCAGATAAGTACTGGCTCAAAGCAGAGAATACCAGGAAGATATTTACTTGTTTCTTTGATGAAAAGGCATATGACTATGTGGACCATAATTAACCCCTAGATCGCCTTGAGAAGAATAGGAATTCTGGAACAATTCATTTTGGTCAATTGGGACTTGTACATGGATCAAGAGGAAGTTGTGCAAATAGAATAAGGCAATATTGCATAGTTTAAAAGCAGGAAATGTGTCAAAATTGTATCCTCTCACTATAGTTCGTCATTCTATATGCTGAGCCAATCATCAGGGAAATTGGGTTAGATGAAGAAAACTGCAGCATCAGGATCGGAGGACGGCTTATTAACAACCTTCTTGCTGCAGATGACACAAGCTTGTTTGCTGAAAGTGAGCACCTGAGGATGAATTGAAGCACTTGCCGATGAAGACCAAGTATTGTAGCCTTCATTATGGATTACAACTCAATGTAAGGAAGACCAAAATCCTCACAACTGGACTAACTGGTAACATTACGATAGAGTAAAAATTGAAGTTATCAAGAATTTTGTCTTCGTTGGATCCACAAACAATGCAAGTAGCAGTCAAGAGATCAAGTGACATATTGCTGGGAAAATCTGCTGCAAAAGACTTCTTTAAAATGTTGAAAGGCAAGAATATTACTGTAAGGACTAACGTGTGCTTGACTCAAACCATGATAACCTCCAAGGCACCATATGCAGGTGAAAGTTGGACAATCACCTCTTGATCCATGTACAAGTTTCAAATGGCACAACAAAGTGTTCTGGAATTTACATTCTTCTCAAGGTTATCCAAAGTTAATTATGGTGCACACAGTCCAATACCTCTGCACAGTCAATAAAATGCAGGCAAACATCTTCTGGGGTAATTCTCTGCTTTGAACCAAGACCTGTCAGGTATCTGACATCAACAATATCCCTTATTCCATGCCCTCTTCTAAATCCAGCCTAAACTTCTGACAGTTCCCTATTAGTGTGCTAGTGTGCTTGTTGTGTTGTTGGATGGTCTTAGGTAAACTTTTATTTTTGTGAAATATGAATTGAGTCATTCTGTACTTTAAGTATTCTGTGGGATCACCTTTTTCGTAATGGGCACAAATATGGATCTCTTCCAATCAGAGAAAGGATATTGAAAGGATATTGAAAATATCAAAAAAAAAAAAAAGAAAATATCATGGACTGATAAAAGAACAAAACCATCTGTATTGAAAGAAGTAAGGGTAGAAATTTCTGTAGAGATAAGGGATGGCAGAGTTTGTCTTACCTACTTTGGATATGTTGTCAGGAGACACCAGTCCCTGGAGAAAGACGTAATGATTGGTAAAGTGGAAGCGTGGCAAGAAACAAGAAGGCCCTCAATGAGATGGATTGACACAGTGGCTGCATGAGTGGGCGCAGGCATAGGAACACTTGTAAGGATTGTGTAAGACCATGCAATGTTTCATTTTCTTGTGCATACGGTTGCTATGAGGAGGAACCAATTCTCTGGCACCTAATAACAAAAAAAATATTGACATACATCCTACTTAAATCCATGAATGTAGGAAGACAGGAGAAATTGGAAGATGGATGGGGAAAAGATAGGCATATTAGAGGGAGAAAATGAAAGGAGGAAGACAAACTATTTGGTCACATTTATAGCTTTGAAAACTGGTTAATAATTATAATATTATACAATATATTAAGGGTTCAGGGAAGTGGTAGGATGAGGGAGGGAAGGGATAAATGGAAACTGGTATCCAAGAATTCAAGAAGAATGAAAATGTTTTGAAAATGATGATGGCAGCAATGGTACAACTCTGTTTGGTCTAATGGAACTATGGATTATAATAATATCTGTAAGATCTCCTAATAAAATTTTATAAAATAAAAGTCACAAACCCTACCTTTTCTATAGCTGCTGCCTCCCACAGTGATATGTGCTTTTCAGAGGTTTTACAATGCATTGCATTGGCCACACAGAACTCACAGAAAATAGATTTATTATGGAAATTAAAAGGTTACAATTTGGTAAGAGATGTTCAGGAGATCTCTGTCTGAAGCAAGAAAAGGGACAACCCAGCCACAAAGGAGCCATGCTGACACAGAGCAGAAGGACCTTGAGGCTGAGAACCATGAGACCGTGGGGCAGAAAGGCAGGTGGGTTACCTGGCTTCTGGAAGCAGAGGTCAAAGGACCATGTAATGGAATAGTTGGGAACCAGAGAAAGATGTGGTGCTGAACTGAGAAGAGATGCAGCTGTGGACAAAAGGACTTTTGAGGTTTTCTGATCCTGACTTATTGTAACCTGTCAATTTTTCTAATAAAGCCCTTATAATCATGAAAAATAAATGATCAGAATCCAGTTATGCGGTCAGGCCATGTGTCAAAACTCCTTCAGAGTTGCTAACAAATTCCCATTGAGTTTAGTTCTTTTAAGTCTTAATCCAGATACATTCAAGTGTAGTTCAATGGTTCAGCACCCTACTCTCCAAGAGGTACCCCACTCCACAAATCAGCCTAAGCCCTGAAGCAGTCACTTTCATTTGCTCTCTCTGCTGGAAAGTTCGCAGCTTTCTCTCATATTCTGGATCACAGTTCTACAACTTTGGTCCCTCTGTCTCACTTTTGATGTCAAAGCGATTTCCTGGATCAAGCACGTTCACTGCTCAGGACTCTCGGGGTCCTGAAGACATGCTTCCCACCAAGCTCTTGCCACTCCTGCCTCTAAACTGGTTTGTTTTACACACAGCATCCTGACAATAATCTGAATGAGTCTTGTGGGCAAGCATTCACAACTAGCTTCTGTCAGTATCTTCACCCACCTTCCCTTACTCATGAGATGGTCTCTACCTTATCACTTCTTAGCCTGTTGACTAAGATCAAGTCAGATGATCTCTACCTTTCATGTGGTGTTTCCATCTCTAACCCTTCACAGTGGAATTCTGTACTCCTCAATTGACACCACATCAACAGTGGTAGTTTGGTTGTAGGACAAGAGACTGAGGATGCTCTTGGGATCATTAGGTGGTGAAGGTATTTAGTGGTGTGCAGTGGGTGGGCAGAACTGACCTAGGGTATTTGGGTTATCCCAGGAACCTAAGTTGGGTGTCATAGACCACTGGGACACTCAATTATGCAACACTGTGTTGCAAGGCATGATCCAGAAGTAGTATTGGTGAGACACTGTACGGGCACTCCACTGAGTGAACTGGAATCTACCTCAGACACACTTGAAACCTGAGGACTTAAGCCAGTAAACAAAAAAAGGGGTCTGAGGAAGCAGAAGACAGCTGTACCAAGAATGGTGTTCTGTCAATTGGAAGACCAATGAGATTTTACAGCATCAGTGCCCTTTAAGCCATATTAAGATACATGCTATTCTGGCAATCCTGTGGTGGCCATTCATTATATTTTCTTTATGTTTGTGTATAATAAGGTGTATCTCAGAGGTGCACTTCCATTCAGGGTTATCCTCTTGAAGCTGTGTTATTTGTCTCTTTGTTTTTTCATAAAGGAAACTCAGGAATATCATACTTATAGGAAAGAAAACAGCAAAGGTTTTGGGGAAGGGGTGATATGAGGATTGAGAGAACAATATATCAAGAAGTCCAGGAAGATTTAAGAGACTTCTGGAGACTGATTATGGAAGAAATAGTAATTTAAAAAATAATTGATCCAGGTATGCATTCTGGACTCACACTAAATCCTAACTTAAGAGTAACTAGTTCGGGCTGAGCCCCAGTGGCATAGTGGTTGTGCGCGGGACTGCAGCCCACTGGGACGGAGGTTCAATTCCAGCAGTGGGGCTGGGCCTCCTACTCCCACCACCGGAGAGCAGTGATGCCCCCCCCCCAAAAAAAAGAGTAACTACTTCTTACATCATGGCCCTACTCAATACTCAACTTCATAAATTATCACTGTGGTTAAGGGTGCTATAGCAAAGTGCAGTGAAGAAAGCATATGGTGCCCCACTATCAATTGAAATCGTGTGTGGCGTGTTAAAGACTTGTATTGAAACAAGCAGCCTTCTAAGTGAAGCATCAATGAAGTCCACACAGAAGAAGCTCGCCGGTCTGTGTGATTCAAAGATGACAATTACAAATTTTGATTATAGCGAAGAGAAACATATCAGAGCTAAAATTGTGAACACCCAATTTGGGGAAGGCTATGGAAATTACAGTGGGAGTCCAAAACCCATCTGCAGAGTATCTAGTCAGGAGAAGCTGCTGGCAGATCCACTCTAGCCAAGGAAGGATTCCCGAACAGCCTTACTCAGGCAGAGACCATGGCAATCCTAATTATGTGGAACCAAACGCAGGACCAGGTCAGTTGTCCTCTCTAAAGACATGACCTGAATTAATAATGGGTGAAATGCTCTCTTACTTGTCCTATGCCAGAAATTTCTTCCCTGACTTTTAACCATTGAAAGGGGTCTTCTCCCTCTTGTTGACCCTTTGTATTTTGTGCTTTTACACTCATATGATCTCATCCTTTACTGCCTTAGTGGGACTTGTCTTGCACTGCTTTCTATTGTATCTCCTAACTATGAAGCACTGGCGGGATGGATGTATGATGATAATAACTGCTACAAGGTGTTATAAGGAATGCAGGGGTGGGGTGGGCAATGGGGAGAGAAAGGGATTGCGGGGTGAACTGTGAGGTTGGGAGCAGGAGGGAGCACTAGAACTGATAGTGATGGTACAGCTCACTGTGTGATAGTGATGTGACCAGGGCGGGGACTCTGGGGATGGCACAGAGGCTCTAAGATAGCTGTTGTGGTGATTGTGTAACTTCCCTTTGATGTGATTGAATAGTCATTCGATCACTGTTCAATTGTTTGATATGTGAGTTGTGTGCCAATAAAACTGTTGGGGGGAAAGGTGACAGTTTGGGCAATCTTACTTTTAAATGGCCATTGAGTTTGGGAAATAAAAGCAGGTCTGTGGGACCAGAAAATGGACCGGACATGATTTCCCAGTGAACTTCTTGTAGAACATTCCTTACTACCTTCACGAATCAGCAGATGAATTGTCATAGTGGGGGGAAAATTCCCTGAGCACAACTTTCTTGGCCCTTTTCTCACCAATGAAATTTTCAAGTTTCTTAAGTATTCTTCAAAACAAACTCTCAGAGTGTCCTGCATCCTTCGAGAAATTTCCCAAGATTACATCTTTGGAACCCCCCCCCCCACAAAACAATTGCCATAAACAAACTGGGCTTGCAGATCCCCTTAAAAGCCATTGTTTTGACATTACTTTTCATTGGAAGGCATAAGACAAGGATAAAACAAATGTATTACTTACAGCACTTGCCTGTCACTAATCATGTTTAAATAAAACTAAACATGTTTAAACTAAACATGTTTAAATATATTTTATTTAGAGTAACGCTATACAGGCATGAACTGGAATCTTAATAACAATGCTGTTTAACGTATCCTTGATCAACACCCTGTTTGCAAGATTCATGCTCAAACTCTCATCTGCAACGCTCAAACTTCAAGATCTCACTACCAGTTTGCAGGAAAGAGAATGGCAGAGAAACATATTAAGCAATGCCACAGAGACACGGTCAGCAAAATCCAGAATGGGGGGGAAATTGCAGGTCAAACCACTAGCTTCTTCAACAAATTATTTTTGAGGAAAAAATTAAAGAGGAGGAAAAAAGAGGCTGAGCTAGAAAGAGAACCAAGAAATTTGAAAAGGTCTGTTGCACATCTAAAAATTACAAGATATGAGACTTATTTGGCTGCCATTTGAGAAAGCCCACTGTATGAAATTGGATAAATAAAATATAAATAAGAAACAAAATATAAAATCTTTGAAGAAATCTAAACACTTATTCAGTATTTTATTGTTTTAAGGCATTATTTTTCATTAAAAAATTTAATATAAAAATAGTATTGCCACCATGCTTTCTTAAAGAGTCCTTACCTAGTAAATTCATGCTAAACTCAGTATAAATTGTTAAATGATTTCAGGAATTTGTCCTGAAATGTCCAGGGGAAAAGGGAAAATGGTGGAATAGTGGTTGTGTGTGGGACTCCAGCCCACAAGGGTGACGGTTCAAATCCAGCAGCAGTTCTCCAGGAACAAGGCTGGGCTTCCTACTCCAACCAGGGCAGTGATGCCACAAAAACAAAAAGAAAAGAAAAGGGAAAATGGATGAGATGCAGATAAAATAATATTAGCTATCAATTATAAGTGTTGAAATTAGATCGTGAGTACATGAGCATGCATTATAATAATAATTTATATTAAATAATAATTATTATTTATGACAATTTGTGTTAAATACTAACTAATCTCAGACTGAAGAATTTTAGACAAGCACATCACTAAAATAAAAAAATACCAAGTAAAGAACCACTGAGGTCCTTATACTAGAAGTAACAGTATAACAAAATGGATAGTTTCCATATCAATGCATTGTTTTTGTGTTCACAGAGTTATAATTTTAAATTTTATTCACAATATCTACATTGTGTGATGTACCTTTGTATAAGTAGTATCCAAATGTTCAAAGTTCCGAATAAGCGAGGATGATTAACTATCTGTGATACGCAGATAGCACAACCTTGCTGACTGAAAGTGAAGCAGACTTGAGGCACTTGCTGATGAACATCAAAGATTGCAGGCTTCAGTATGGATTACAACTCAATTTACAACCAACCCAAAAACCAAACTTACTGCCATTGAGTTAATGCTGACTCAGAAAAAAAAAATGTATGGGTTTTTAAGTGTTTACCAGAGTAGATGTCTCATCTTTCGTCCTAGGAACTGCTGGTGGTCTCAAACTGCTGACCATGCAGATTGCAGTCCAACCCATAACAACTGCACCATGAGAACTCCTCATACCTCAGTACAAAGAAGGCCAAAATCAACACATTCTCTCTCTGCTTCACAGTCAAGCCACAAAGAATCATGCTGATGGTAGCCAGAGTCCTGGAGATGCATCCACTGCCATTAGACCGAGAGGACTTTCCACCCACTGACCTCTGATCTTCCTCTATTTTGACATCCCTGTGTGTGGTGCATGTGTTTGAAGAAGAATTTATGCACTAATATCAGACTTCTGGGCTAATGTCAAATTTAAGGACTCGATTTGAACTGGGCTAGATGTTTCAGTGATGCATGATTATTTCTTGACATAAAGTTCTCTCTAACCACAAAAAAAGAAGACCAAATCCTCACAACTGGGTCAATGGGTAGCATCATGATAATGGAGAAAAGGTCGACGTTATCAAGGGTTTGATCTTGCTTGGATCTGTAATCAATGCTCATAGAAACAGCAGTCAAGAGATCAAAGGACACATTGCACTATATAAAACTGCTGGAACTGACCTCCTTAAAAATATTGAAATTCCAAGAGGTTACTTTGAGGACAAATGTGTCCTGACTCAAGCCATGGCATTTTCCATAACATATTAAGCATGTGATAGTTAGATATTGAGTAAGGAAGGCTAAAGAAGAATCAATGCATATGAGTTGTCATGCTGGCAAAAAATATAGAAAGTACCATAAACTGCCAAAAGAAGAAACAAATTAATCTTGGGAAAAGTAGCCAGATTATTCCTTAGATCATACATACTTTGGACATACTATCAGGAGACTACTCCTCAGAGAAAGCCATCATGCTTGATACAGTAGAGGGACAGCAAAAAAGGGAAAGCCTCTCAAGAATGTGAATTGACACAAGTGCTGTAATAATGAGCTCAAATATGAGCACAATTATGAAGATAGAGGAGTGTCAAACAGTGTTGCATTCTGTTGCACAAAGAGTTTCTATGAGTTAGAACCAAGTCTGCAATACCTACTAATAACAACAATTAACTAAGGCAATCACATCATGATTCTACTTTGACCACTGACTGCGATTGGAGAAAGACTGGTTGAAGAACTAGTTTTGCACAATTCTGGCTCAAGTAAAATGCTAATAGTCAATGGCCAGGTGAGATGGAAACAAGAAGCAATCAGCCCCTTTGCTTCTGGGATCCATGCTGTGATCCTGAGGGCAAGCAGCTTTAAGCCAAAACCAGTGCAAGAAGCACAATCAGGAAGAAACCAGGTCATAGAAAGAACTAGGTGGCCTTGATGACCCTTCAAAACAACCCACTCAGTGGCCTTTCCTCCTTCGGAGGTTCCTATTATGACACATTACACATATCGTTATTACATAGGCTTGTCGAGGATGACTTTGTGTGCATTCATCCAGGAATATCAGATCTTTAGTAATATGTTATAAACCAAAAACAAATTGACAGGCATCAAGCCAATACAAACTCAAGATAACCAAATGAGTAATGCTATTGGAGGAACGAATAGGAGAAACTCCCCTAGAGATAGAGCTCTGGATAAGCAGCATCCAGGCTACAGAATAAGCGAGACCAAGGAACTGAAAGGACTAGAGTGTCTGTGCAGGAGTTGCAAGGAGTAAAAGAAACCCAGCCTAGCAGAAACCACTGGGCTTTATGGTGGCCAAGGGAAGACATGACAATGGACAGAAGTGACTAAGCAGTGGATCTCAACCTGTGGGTCGCAACCCCTTTGGGGGTTGAATAGCCTTTTCACAGGGGTCACCCAATTAAAAACAGTAGCAAAATTATAGTTGTGAAATAGCAATGAAAATAATTTTGTGGTTGGAAGTCACCACAACATGAGGAACTGTAGTAAAGGCTATTAGGAAGGTTGAGAGCACCTGAATGAGGGGAAAACTAAAATGAATTTGGAAAAGTAAATATTTCTGATGAAAGGATAGTATAGTCAACTAAGGTTGATGCTGTGGAGATGGGGGGAAAATTGACAGATGATGATCTTTTAAAAGGACAATCTAATAGTATACTTTGCTGGATCCACCTCTGTTATAGAAGGTGACAATGTGAAGCAGAGGAAAAGTGTTAAGGGTGACTTACAAGGATGGAGATGTAACAGAATCAATGAGGAGTAATAGACACTGAAATAAGGCAACTAGAGGAGAAAGATCTTAAATTATAAACAAAACTAAAACTAGTATTGTTTTTTGTTAATTGCCATGAAGTTGAACCCAATTCATGGTGATCTTTCCCTTAAGTATGAGTTCTCTGAAATAACTGATAATAAAGTAATAAACTTATTAGTCTTGACTCAGAGCAACTCAGTAGGTATATAAGAGCTAGCTAACCTTTATGAACCATTTACTTTGTGACAGAAATGACATTTATCCACTTTATAGTTAGAAGTGTGGTAGTGATGTTTACCGAGAGGTCCTGGTAGTTTGTATTATATTTTTCAAGGGGTATTAGTGGAATCCTTGTCTTTCATGTGGAAGACTTGAGCTCAATTCTCAGACAATACACTTCTAGACCAGCTTGTTAGAGGTGCTTCCACATGTACATTGCTTGTACATGAGGCTAAACGGATCTTAATGGAGCTTCTAGATGAAGTTGGATGAGGCAGAAAGGTCTGGCTAGCAACTTCTAAAAATGAGCCTACAAAAACTCCATGTCATCCAGAAGGGTCCTAGTGACCTCATCTGTAACTTATCCTAAATGATGCATGACTGGACAGTGTCGCATTTCACTCTGTATGGGGTCATCATGACTGAAGCATCAAGTCACAGCAACTAACAACAATATTGAGGAGTCCAGGGACTCCTCAAACATATTTCCCATCCCACAAGTTTGTCTGCACGTAACCTTTCCACCGTTCTGAGTAAGATCGGATGACTTTGTCCCCACCTTGAATTTAAGTGGAATTGTGATGGAATGCGGAGAAAAATGACATCAATCCAAAGACTGTGGCCGAAAGAATGGTGCTTGACTTCTGAGCTAAGTCCTAAAAAAGCAGACAGCCTTTGGCAGATTCTCTAGTGAGTCTCAGTCTGAAGGAAGCAAACACTTCTCTGCAGCCATCAAGTTGGGGAGGTCACAAAAAAACTGTTGGCTTGTCATCCCCACTTGAGTTCTCAGATAGGCACTAGTACCAACTTTCTGGCTATGTGAGTGAGTCAGTTGGCGGGGGATCCTACACGAGCAGATTGATCATTGTTACACATCAAACCCTGGCAAAGTGAAAGATTTGTGAGCAACACGTCACATAGCTGTTGGTCTCTTAAAACAATGAGATTTGAGGATGGCTTGCTATATTCCCTGAAAGAATAAATGAAAAACTAAAGACTGAAGGACATGAATAACTGCAGATCACAGAGTCCATGAGTGCAGGACACAGACTCAAGCTAGGTGTATCTGACTCAGAGCCTGTATTATTTCTTAAGTCTCACTGCTGTCAACCTTTTTGGTCTCATCCTAAAATTAAATTACTATTTTTATTCAAAATCATATGCCTTATCCCTGATTATGGGTTCAATCTATAACCTTAAACACAGGCAATTTAAGACTAATCCATCGTGCTTTAAAACAGCACCCTCAAGATGAAATAAAATATGGACCAACTTTAAGTGCTTGGAAAGGACTTTATTTTTTTCCCTGTCCTCCATCACTCTTCCCAAGCAGAGGGGAATGGATATGAAATTAAAATAGACAACTTCCATTTTTTTTGTAGAGAGATTTATGACCACTGTCTGGAGAATTTAAGCCGTGAAGTGAACTGTAACACAAAATGTTTTAAAATAATATATTTAAAGCAAAGAAGTGTTATTTGCAATTAATATAAAAATGATCAGAAGTGATAGTTGCTGAGTACACGTTTAAAAAGAGAAATTTAAGCTATCAATGGGTAATGGCATTTCATGAAGCACCAATTTTCCAGCCGGGAGCACTCATCCAAGGAATCAGCAAGCATATTAATGGCTTCAGAGTAACTTTCTCTTACTAATCAGCGATCATAAGTAGAATTTGATCCCCATTGGAAACCTGGGAGTCTCAACTCTTAGGATTTCAGCTCTTTAGCCTCTCCCTCCAATCTCACCATAACCACTATTGCACCAAACATTTCATAGCTCATGCCACCTCCTCCTCCTTGACAGCATCATTCTGTCTTCCTGTATTGTCCACCACCACTCCTTTTCAGGATAAAGCTTACTCCTACTGCAAGTGTCCACTCACTTGCTAGTACCTTGAGTTTTCACCCTGGAGTTTTTCCAATCAGAGTATTTTTCTTCTCCATTCATACGTATCAGCAGACTCAGCCCAGTTCTTCAATCAGCCGGTCAAGCCGTGTCAGTATCTACTGTGTGTCAGTCACTATTCCAGGTCCTGGAGAAACAAGAAAAAACAGGCCACGTTCCTACCTCAAGGAAGCGTACCTTACTTCAGTGCTTCCCCATCAGGGGTGACTTGACTCCCCCAAGGGCATTTGGCAGTGTCCGCAAGCATGGTTCCTTGGCATATCTTGGAGGAGTTCAACTAGTGGGTACTGGCCAGAGATGCTGCTAAATGGCCTCCAAATTACAGGGTAGCCCTCAACTAGAGCAAATTATATAATCCAAAATGTGCTGAAATTCAGCAAATCAAACAAATAAGATCATGTCCGGGACCTTTCATCAGGAATAAGATAAAGAACAGAGTGTGTGAGAATGTGGAGGGAGAGAGAAGGGAGACAGCTAGTATTGGTTTGCTGAGGATCCTACAAAGTGCATTTTATAAGAGCACATATTTACTGTCTCACAGTTATACAGACTGTATGTCCAAATCAAGGCATTGACTGCATTGATTCCTTTGGAGATCTCAGAAACATGGTTCCAGGCCTCTCCCCTAGCTTCTGCTAGTCCCAAATGTTCCTTGGCTTACAGCAACAGCCTCCCATGGTCATTCTTCTTTTGCTTTCTTGCCTCTCTGCAACTTTTGTCCTTTTATTCGGACACAAGTAATATCCGATTAGGGACAGTATGACCTTATGCAATCCGAGGTTCGAAGGTGTCCTTTCCAACGACCCAAACCATAAGTACTGGGGATCAGGACCTTATTGTATTTTTAGAGGGTAAAATCCAATGTAAACATGGTCAAGGGGTGGGGGAGGAGAAATATTGACTGTCTAACTTGGTCTGGTTCCAGAGTCTATGGAATGTCCCCTTCTTCTACTGGTGTTATTAAAAGAACCCCTCTGACACTGGGCACCTATAAAGTATTCAGGATTGAGTTGAAGACATTCTTTTACTCTCATTAAATCAATCTCTCATGCAGTTCTTGTTTTACCAAATTGTCATAGAGAATATGGATTGGACGTCAAAGAGAAATTGAGGAACTGAACGCTACTAGCCTGGAGATGACCATCTTAGTTTCCTAGAGCTACAGAATTCTACCCAGTGGATGGATTAGAAATGCATTTTTCTCACAATTCTGAGCACCAGAAATGCAAATCAGAGTAGCTACCATGCCAACTTCTTCTCAGGGTTGTGAGAGTGGAACCATCCATGCCTTCCTGTAGTGTCTGGTTGTTGGTTTCTTTGGGCAATTTCTGGTGTTTCTTTGTTGTTTGTAAATAGATAGTGCTTCTCATGGTGGCATCTGCTCTGCAACTCTGTCTTTGAATCCATCCTCTTCTCTCAGAAGATATCCAAAATATGAGATTAGGCCCCACTCTACTCCCATCTGTCTTCAGTAGCCCAATTAACAAGACTTTTGAGGAAAGACTGCATTTCCCCCAGCAAGGTCACAGTCATAGGATTTCAGCATAACTTTTGGGAGGAATGGGTGCACAATTCAAAGTTGGAGCAATCATTAATGCACTTATTTATTTATTTATTTGTGGGCATCACTGCCCTCTGGTGGAAGTAGGATGCCCAGCCTTGCTCCTGGAGAGCTGCTGGATTTGAACCGCCAACCCCCAGTGGACCACAGTCCTGCACACAACCACTACACCACCGTGGCTCCACCCAGTCATTAATGCTTTTAATCCTGAAGAGTTTCTGCTAAAAAAATGAGATCTGTACTAGTGAAGGTTCTCTGAAAAATACTAACTATAGAGCACTTATAAAGAGTCCTGGAAGGTTACTCACTGAGCTGCTAACTCCAAGGTGAGAAGTTGGAAACCACTCCTCAAGAAAAAGATCATGTGGCTGAGCCCTGGTGGCACAGTGGAACTACGGCCCACTGGGTTGGTGGTCAAATCCAGCAGCAGCTCTCCAGGACCAAGGCTGGGCTTCCTACCCCCACCAGGGCAGTAATGCGGAAGAAAAAAGAAGACCATGTTTCTACTCCTATAGTTACTATCTCAGAAACCCACAGAGGCAGTTCCACCTGTCCATTGAGGTACCTATCAATCAGAATGGACTCAATGGCAATGAGTTTGTATTGAGCACTTCATAAAATTAGAGGCAGTCACAGGGGGGACGTCACTAAAGAGTTGTTTGATCCTAGGTCAGGAAATCGATCCTGACCGATAGCAGCCCATGAAGGCCAGAATGGAACTGTGCTCCATTGAGTTTCCAGAGACTGGTTTGCAAAAGAGATCATTAAACTTTTCTTATGAAACACCTCTGTGTGGATGCAAAGCCCCCACTCTTCAGTGACAGCAGCATATTGACCATTTTCATCCCCAAGGAACTCCATATTCAAAGCCACAAGCCCATCTCCATTCTTATCTGTGCTATGGTTCCTCATTGGAGAAATAGAAATGAAATTAAACCTGGGTATTTTCTCAGGACCTTTCATAAACCAAGTACCATCTCATCCATTATGAAGTGCGAGCTGCTCATTCACCTTTAAGTGAAAGGATAAGCACTATTGTTCCCTGTGGGAAAATTGATTGAGGTAGAATAGACTTGATTTCATTATCTTTTTATGTGTCCATCACAATTGCACAACATACTTTAGTTTCCTCTCATATTTAGATACATTGGCTCAATTTCCCATCTGACATGTTTCTGCAAGAAAAGCCCACCCTACTACCACTTCCACTTGTCCTGAATAGTTGGGTTGCTTCAGGTAAGAAAGACTTTCTAGCACACAGAGCTTCTTGGTTGAGGTCTTATGAGTGCCCTTCCATTCCAAATTACTTCTCTTCAGTTTCTCCAGCCCATCCAGACATCAGATTTATACTCCTATTGACCAGTTCCCATTCTCTCTACATTTTATCCCAAGAATGGGCAGGGCCTTCACTCTTATAATGCTCAAAGCACCTAAAACCCAGCAATGCTTTGGGAGGGGGATACTACTGAAAGTTTCTGGAGCATTGAAAGGAATTTCAGCATAAGGTAGAAGAGAAATTCACCCTCAGATGCAATTACTTCTATGTGCATCATTATCTCTCCCAGTTGATTTCTCTGCTGGCATGCATATACACTATTACGTGACTGGGTCCAACATAGTCTCTCTCCCATCATCTGATCTCAGTCCAATAACCAAGATCTTCACACCTCCACACATGAAGCCCTAGTCCATATCTCCTATATTCCTCACATCATTGTTTATCATTAGAGGATGACTTTAAATTCTTTGCTCAATCTTTCCATTTCAAATGTCTAAAATTTAATTCCAGTGGCCTTTTTTTAATAGGTAAAAGACTCTGAAAAATAAAGAAGGATGAATTCTTCCACTGTCCTTCTCTGTCCCCATTACTGTAGCAATTACTGAAGCTAATTTTAGGTAGGAATTTTCCCTTCACAAAACACAAAGTAGGTACTTAATAGCTATCAATTTTTAATGTGTAAAAATTGGGAAGCAGAAACTATGGAACTTAATTAACTTACCAAAGAACTGTTCAGTTAAACAAGTATGAAATGTCAACCTACCTGGAAGAAATCTCTGGAAAGTGACTTCTCACTTGGAGCAGAACTAGCTCTGGTGAATCAGCATCCCTCCAGCAGTGTCTAGAAATGACTCAAGAAACTTTCTCTTTGCTCCTTACTTGTGGCAGGTAAGTGTGCCTTCCTATTCTTCAGACATTTCTTCAGATGGTAAATGGTTACCTTTGTCTTTCAAACTGTGCATTATCCTTTCAATATTTGAAGGGACAATACTGATTGCATCTTCTCTTCATAGTTATTGGATGAAACCCATAGAAACATATACTCTCAATTTAGACCCAAAATGATTTTATTGAAGGATATTGGTAGTGACTTGTGAGAGAAGGAGGTAGCAGTCAACCTTAAACACCTTTTGGGGTGTTCTATTCTACCTTACAAGATAACTATAACTCAGAATCAGTTCAAGAAAAGTAGGCTTGTTTTGGGATTGACATTAATCAGTTTTTAAGGAGGGATAGAAAGCCAGGTACACAACTTAAAGGTATATAAAAAAAGTAGACCCCCAAGGAACACTATAGGTACTTGAGTGAATGGGTTGGAAGTGAAATGTATGAAAAATGGAAAAACCTGAACAACTGAGGGCGAGCTGTGACAGTTCAAGCCAGAAATGAGAGACTGAAATAAGGCAGATGTCACCGACATATGACAGGGGTCAAACTCAGGCAGCAGTTGGGAAGAAAGATTGACAGGATTTATACAGGGATTAGTAAGAAGCCCTACTGGTGCTGTTGGGTAAGCATTGGACTGCTGACCACAAGATCACTGGTTTGATCTTACCAGCAGTTCCACAAGAGAAATGTGAGGCTATTAGGCCATCTGTCTTAGGAATGGACACAATATGTAAATCTTGATGGGACCAGAAAGCATTCAACCTTATCTAGCCATGTAACGTCACATGCAAGTAAAATTTTACTGAAGATGATTCCATAATGGTTGCAGCTGCCAGAAATGTAGGTTTGGTTCAAAAGATGATATGGCATGAGGGGTATCATTATTGATCTCGTATGAATTTGGGCTGAAAGGAGAAAATATCAGGAATATATTTACCGGGCTGAGCCCCAGTGGCGTAGTGGTGGTGTGCGGGACTGCGGCGCACAGGGTTGGCGGTTCATATCCAGAAGCAGCTCTCCAGGAGCAAGGCCGGGTCTCCTCCTCCCACCAGGGGGCAGCGATGTCCACCAAAAAGAAATATATTTACCTTTTCTTTTTATTGACTCTTCCAAGGTATCTGACTGTTGTGGCAGTCACCTAATCTGGCATCCATTTGAAGATTAAGAGCATAGGGTGGAGCCTAGTCTGTCAATCTGGAGAGAGTCAATAAGGCCACTGTGTGGGCGTGGCCACCTCCTGAGGATTCTGGGAAACATGGTCATTCCTTCTTGGAGGCGGGGACACCGACTCTCTCAGTTCACTTCCTTGAAGGCTGTCTACCGAAAACACTCACTGCCTGAGAGACTGGATTGAGAACTTGGTGTACATGGAGCAAAAAAAAAGTTCATGGAATGCAAAAATAGTATTGCAATATATTTAGTTTAATTTTAAAATGCTGCAGGACACTGTCAAATTGTTAAAAAGCGGGATGTCTGGTCACTTTACACATAGATCTAGCTTGATATAACAAGAAGTCTCGACCGAAAGAAGTCATGTAGAGACTCATTCCGGGGTTGAGATGCCTGCAACACCACTGGATCCAAAGACTTTCTACCCACTGGCTTAGGATCATCCTGCA
This sequence comes from Nesogale talazaci, assembly GCA_004026705.1. Classification (NCBI taxonomy): domain Eukaryota; kingdom Metazoa; phylum Chordata; class Mammalia; order Afrosoricida; family Tenrecidae; genus Nesogale; species Nesogale talazaci. The sequence goes on from PVJH01015229.1 coordinate 43,983, forward strand.
TTTGGCATCATTGCATGTGTTTGGTGAGTCTGAAGGACTTTGCGGGTCGCTGTCAGACATGTGGGCTCATGTCACACTTATGGCCTTCATCTGGTCTGGCCTGGGATACTTTCTAAATGTATAATTACCCTTTCTATAAAACTCCCTCTTATATACATATGCATACTTATGAATTTGTTTCCCTAGTCTACCTAGACTAACACAACGATATAGAGCATAACTATTAATAACATTGAGAAGAATGGGCATTCCAGAACACCGCCTTGTAGCCATAAGAAATATTTACATGAACCAAGAAGTAGTTCTTGGAACAGAGCAAGGGAATACATCATTATTTAAAATCAGAAAAGGTTGTGAGGGTTGTGACCTTTCGCCATAATTAGACAATTTGTATGTTGATCAATGCTCCTGGACGTAGTATCAAGAAATAAAAGACCTATTGCATTGGACAAATCTGCTTCACAGAGCTTACTAAAGAACAAGGATATCACTTTGAGGACTAAGGTACACCTCACCCAAGTCATGATATTTTCTATTACTTCTTATGCATGGGAAAGTTAGACAATGAAAAAGGAAGACCACAGAATTGGTGCACTTGAATTAGATTGTTAGTGAAGACTATTGAAAATACTGTGCCAGAAAATCAAGCCAGCATATCTTGGAACAAATACAACCAAAGTAGATGTATATCAGTCCTTGAAAAAGGATATCATATTTGGTAAAGTTGAAGCTCAGGGGAGAAAAAAGACCTTGGACAATATATATTGACATAGTGACTGTGTAACAGGTAGATTTACTATGCCAATATGGCCGGTAGAAACAAGTGAGGTTAATAAGGTTGCAGTTTGTCTGGAGAGCAAAGAGATATGGCTTGGCAAGAATCACCCCTCTGCCTCTTGCTCTCTGGTGATCAGATGAGTTTGTGGCTACTTTAGCTAGTTCTTTGTCTCAACTTGTGAGCTGCACTGACTGGGAAACAGCTAACCTGTGGATCACATCACTAGACCTTGAGATCCCTTCAAGATCTGCTTTGCCACGCTGCTCATGTACACGTCAATTAACCTTGAAGCTGGTGGATCCTGTCATCTTGCATTGCTTGAGTTTGATATCCCATACCAGCCTGCTTTGCTAAGCTCCTGAGTTGCTAACTATGGGTGACCTACCCTGCTGTTTACTGACTGTGGGCAAACTAACTGCATTGCCTAAGGGAAGACTCAGCTATGTGTTTCCTTGGCCTTGGACCCAGCAGCCCTTGTGAGTTGAAGGAATGCTAGTATATTAACTGCTATATGGAAATGAGTTGAACTGAGTCCTCCGTATATGACTGTGTGGACTATTATATTCCTTTGTAGACTGTGATATTCCTTCAAGCTGTATAAATCTATCTATATAGTCATAAGTGTCCTGGTCTTGTTTCTCTAGAGAAACCTACATAACACAGGTGGCAACAATGTGCTCAAACATAATGATTACAGGGATTGTAAGAGGCCTATTGGTGTACTTGGGCTGCAATCCACGTGGTCAGCAGTTCAAAACCATCACCATCTCCTAGGGAGAAAGACAGGACTTTCTAGTTCCATAAACAGATAGAGTCTCTGAAACAGTTACAGTCACAGGGGGTCCCTATAAGACAGCATTGACTCAATGCTGTGAGCTTGATTTTTTAGTTTAGTGGGGATAGCACAGGATCAAACATTGTTTCATTCTGTTTTGCATAGGGACACTATGAGTAGAAACCAGCTATATGTCATCTAACAGTCTAACAAATATTAATATTTTCAGGCATTCTCCAAAGTGTTGCTATGACTTGGAGCCAACTGAATGACAATGGGTTATTAAATGAAGTGAGTGAGCAGAGAATGGTAAGACCACTCTCTAGATGCCTAGTGGATAACAGCATAGATGAGAGTGTCATTGACTCTAAAAGGGAATGTATGCAGGGAAGCTCATATAGGGATGGGTGACAGATGGAGGAAATAAGATACATATGGGAATGCAGAGTTATACATGACTGTGGTCCATCCCCATGCATATGTCTAGCAGAAAGATGGGCTGAAACTAAAAGAATATATTGATAAGGCAAAATATAGGACTATCAGAATTTGCTGATATTTGAAGTCACTAAAGTTTGCTCAAGGTGAGATTGTAGAGAATAAAACTCAGTCAAAGCCAGACGTAGATCATCAAACCTGAGCCACCATCCCAGTCTTTAGAAAACAGCCCTATTTTTAAAAGTACACGGCTTGCACCTCCAAAACCTCCTCAAACCTGGCCAGATTGCTTGGTCACCCTAACCAAGGAAAATGATTGGTATCTCTAGTTGATTCTGTTTTGGCTAGCACCTGCACTCTGAACTCCTAGGCCATTGGACTATTGTCTAGCCCCCACACACATACACACATCTAGTGCACAAGTGCTTACTGGAAAAGATAAGCAATATAACTTAGCCCTAATACAGTGTAATTATTCTCTGAGCCTTGATTTCTTTGCTAAAAAGCAAAAGTCTTATGTGTATACTTGCAAACCCCAAAATGAAATGTTAGACTAAATAAAAGCATAGCAAATTGGGAAAAGATAGTCACTGTTGGCAAACTGACAAGAGAAGAAAAGAGCTGAAATCAAGTGGATCTCTCCCTTGATGGGGGGTTCTAATCCCAAGAGTACTAGCTCTCCCACGACCCAGTCCTCACAGTGCTTTGAAAAGTTAAAATTTCACCAAAGGTTCCCACCATGCCTTTAAAAAATATGATCCCCCTACTAAAAATGTCTGGAGTAAAATATATTTCTCCAGCAAATACTGCTGGATTTATCACAACTGGGCCATTCATCTGTTAAAAAGCAGAATGGCATTTATTGCCAATTGCTTGCTTTATGGGAGAAAAGAAGCGGAGAGCCTAATAATCTTGGTTAATTTTTTTTGCCTTTATAGCTCTGGAAACTGCACTAAATATTCAGTCTGCTTTTCTTATGCAGTTTGGAGGCTGCTCTGAATTTCAGGAGTGTTCTAAGGAGGGCTCTAGCAGACCATGTACTACTATTTCAAGAAGAGATGCTGGAGAGACAGAGAGATTGTGAGAGTTGTTCCCGGGAAACGTCCCTGAGGTCTGCATTTTGATTGCAAACAGCTTATCAAATCATAGGTGTCACTTTGTACGACCATTTGAAGATAGGTGTGCTATCCACAATGACATGGTTGAAATAATTTCATTATACATTTGGTGACTTACTTGCCTACCACTGCCATAGAAAGATGATTCTGAGTATTTCAATTTCACACCAGAGTCGCCTTCATGCCGATTCCTTCTGTAGACTTCTTTCCTAATTTGTGTCAAAAATCGTGTGCATTCCTTAGTGATCCTTGGATCCATTTTCCCTCTGTGTTTCTCTGTGAGTGTTCTGGTCTTTCTATCTCCAGAGTAACTAGGTATAGAATCCAAAATTTATTGATATGACCTCATTATTTCCAAGGAGGGCCATATTTACAGATATGAGAGCTATGATTTCAACTCATTTTGCAGAGATATACAATTTAATTCATAATAGTTAGAGATTTACTGCATCTTTAATCACATAAAAGATGTAGACTAGAGTTCTGAATGAGCAGAGTTAGAGAGTTAGAGAAACCCAGATCCATTTTTTTTCTCCTGACATTTGTTTATTCTTTTTACTTTACACCTGGGTGTATTTCATTTTTTCAACCTCCATGACCCCACAACACACATATATATGCATGTAAATTTATTCACACACACTGACATATGTGCTCTGATGCCCTTGGTAATTTTATTAATCAATTAACTGCTTAAGAAGTTTGAGAGCATCCACTATTGATTACACACTACTTCCTCTGGAGCAAATGACATACAAAGGCCTAGCTTTTCCAATCCATTTCTGTCATGTTAATGAGCTCCTAGGTCTGAGTTGTACAAAAGCACTTCCTAAGCTAATAAAAATATTCCAATCTGTGCAGTCCAATATGGCGGCCACTAGCACTATGTGGAAAATGAGCACTCAAAATGTGACTATGATGACTGGGAAGCTCAATTTTAATTTCATTTAACTTAAATTAACGTAAAAAAATTTTACTAGCTATACATTAGTAGTGGCTATCGTGTAAGACAGCTTTGATGTAGCCTGATTGAGCCTCTGATGCCTCATAGATAAAAATAGACCCATTAATATTTTTAAGCAAAATTTTTTTTTGAACTGGTATTGTGGATTGAATTGTGTCCCCATAATAGGTCAATTTGGCTAGCCCATGATTATCAGGATTACGCAATTATCTTCCATTTTGTGATTTGATATAATTATCCTGTTGTTATGGCTGGGTGCTATCAAGACAGCAACTCCAACACATAGCAAACCTAAGTACTTCACCATCCAGGACCATCTTCACAATTATTCTTATGTCTGATTCCATTGGTACAGCCACTGTGTATCTTGTTTTTCATTGTCACTCAACCAAGAATGATATCCTCCTCCAGGGGCAGAAAAAATAGACAAGATAATAAGGTGTCCAAAGTACATGAGCTGAGTCTCAGCATCCTGGCTCCTAAGGAACATTTAAGCTGGGTAGCTATAAGTAAATGGGTTTAATGCGATAGGATTAGAGACATTTATTTTAATGAGACAAGAAGTAATCTACAAGATTAGGTTATCTAGATTCAATCTCTGTTGAGATAAAAACAAGTTCATCCTATGAGAAAGGGTCTGTGCATGGAGAAATTCCTGGATGCAGGGGAAGATTGATTCCAAGACCAGTGTAAATCTTCAAGGGATGTTAGGTTCACAGTTGTTGAAAGAAGACAAATCTCTTCCCCCAGAAGTGACAGAAAGAGGAAGCCTTCCATGAGAACTAATGCCCTGAGTTCTAGCCTTCCAAAGGAGAGAATAAGTTTCTGATTATTATAACCATATGCTGCTGGCATCTCAATTACATTAGCAGTAAATAACCATGATGGGGCTTTCTCACAATTAAATATTTTATGCCTGGAACACAGTCAGCGTTCAAAGTCTTGGTTATCTACTGAGTGCTGTCATCAAAATAGCCATCCAAGAGATGGTTTTAAAGAAAATAGTCACATTTCAGGAGACTAGAAGTCTGATTTCAAAAAGTAGCACTAGGTAGATAGGAATATTCCTTGTATCATTTAGCTTCAATCGACTGGCACTCATTGGACTTCCTAAACTTGCAGATACCTTTGCTATATCTGTGTTTGTATGGTATCTTCTCTCTGGTTGTGTACCTGTGTCTATTTTCCTCTTTTCATAGCTCAGAAATCACTGAAGTTAGTTTCTGTCACACACTGATATGGTCTTATTACCCTAACAAAATAAAAATCTCATTTCTATGTAATGTCCTGGGTAAAACATATTTAACCATACCAAACCAATCAACCAACTACCTATAGTCAACTCCAATTCATATTTCAACACATACTTGGGAGAAACATAATTGAATTTACAAAATCCAGAAAGACAACCAAATGAAGCATCCCTGTGTGTCCACTTTCCATCAGCCCCAGAATCATCGATGTCCCAAGGCTGCTCCGGGGAGTCTGGTATGTGTCAGGGTGTGTCAGGCAGCATAAGAGTTCTGACTAGCAGTTGTCTGGGGGCCAAGAGAAAACCATCCATCTTTCAGAGCATTTTTCCATTGGTGGCCAAGAATGTTCTGCATGAGGAAACCCATTAACTGCTGCAGTGGGTGAAAATTTTCAGGGCAGTAGAAAATGCTAACCTGAGCTCAAGAAAATGTGACTCTAGGGAGTTTCATGGCCAGTTAATACTTTGGAATTTCATTGAAGGGATTTGTAGATAAATGGTTACTAATGAACTACACCATGAAGCCCATGGTGAATTATGTTCTTGAAAAGTGGTGGATCCTTCAAAATCAATCAATCTCTAAGTGACAGAGGAGTGGTTCATTCAAAAGTATTTGTGCTTAACTGCATTGATGCTGTATTTTGTGTGTGTTTGTAATTTGCATTGATTGCATTAGGTTAAAAAAATGCAAACCTATTGTGCACCACTACTGCCTGTCCCAGGAAGCCTTTCACAGAGAACTAGACCATCAACTACAGAAGGGACCTTAAAGATGCCATCAAATTAGGTCCCATCAAACATTAAAACCTTCACAACATAACACTTCAGCTTTGCATTGAACAGCTCCTATGAAGAAGATGCCCCTGTGCCCCTCTGCCATCACCACAAGTCATTGTCCAGTCAATTCTGACTCATTGCAACTCCCTGTAAGTCAGAGAAGAATTGTACTCTATGGAATTTTCTATGGCTAATTTTTCAGTTTGCTCTCCTAGTGTAGTTCTGGATGTATTTGAACCTCCCTGTCTCAGGTCAGCAGCTGAGGCTATTAACCATTTAAACCATCCATGGTCTGCTTCCCTGAAGCACAATACAGTTTAGTTCATGGCTAGGCATTCCATCTTTTTGTAAGTATCTCCTTCATGGTGAGCACACACATCCAATGAAAGGCCATGGTATCTTAGAAAGTGCTTAGGTCTGCCAATGACTTCCTAGATACCTGATAAAATGGCATGAGGGACAGGTCTGGCCGCTGGATTCAGCAAAGTGAAAGCAAATCCAACTCCACACCATTCTAAGACCAACAGCTACCAGGGAAGGTCAGACATGCCTCTGCCCTGCACTCTTCTTTACCTCATCCTGACACCAACCATCCTTCCAAAAACACTGCTTTTCTGCTGGTTTTGGTATTTCATTGCAAAGATCATATGCATGATTCTGGGGGAGTTATGAGAGAAACTGGCAGGTTACAAAATGCTAAGAATATAGTTCTTTAATCAGAAGCAGCTTTTCTCAGCCATGCTGGTACATGTCTCCCTTCATCCTAAGTCTATCAGCCACATTGTCCCTTGACCAAAAAGTTCACCCTCCACTCTGCTTCATGGCCTCTGTGTGGCCCCTCTTCTGTCTCATGTCTCTGGTGCCTCTGCCACTTTACACAGGGGTCTCACAGTTGATCTGCTGGTGGCTCTTCTTTCCTGATGCTCTTGGGATTCTCTCTCTCTCTCTGCTTCTGAGATGCGTCACTTATACCAAAAAGGAGAACAACCACCCCTCCATTGGTGTTTCCAATGCACTATTTTGGAGGGAGTTAGAAGAGATGGATAGAAGAGACATAATTAAGCAATTTCAATTCATTAGAATTCCTTGGCCATTTATTTTCCATTTTGAAGCTTTGGAGTTTCTGACATAACATGGAGTTTATTCCATAATCTAGGGTTATTGGGAAGACTAACTTGAGATGTAATCTTGTATGGTGCATCTCATTTGTTTCCACAGCTCTGTTTGAACCCTAGACATGAGCTGATGGTATTGTTTCTCACAGCACTTGTCCCTCCCTATGGTAGTTGAAGAAATGCACAGCATAACTTTATTTCTACAAGTGCTGTTACTCATAACTCCCCTTCAGAGTCTTGTTAATATATATGTGCACATGTTCCATCTCGCTTCTGCATTTTCCTTGCACCAGGTTCAAAAGCATTTGTCTTTCAACACTTCTCACCTCTTAGAGTTTCAAACATCTCCACCATCTTAAAGATTTAACATGAATGGTTTGATGACCCACTGAGTAGGTGATACTGGAAAAGAAGAAACTTTTAAATTGGGTCTCAAGGATCCCTGGTAGTGTAGTGGTTATCTATTGGACTGCAATCTACACGGTCGGCAGTTTGGAACCACTAACTATATGAGAAAGATGAACTCCAGTAAACAGTTTCCATCGCAGAAACTCACAGGAGACCGTTCTATTCTGCTAATGGCAGTGAAAAATGAAAATTAAATGAGTGTCCATCACTCCAGCCCCAGTTCAATTGATGTCAACTATGATGATGCCAGCTTCTGCTTAGCTGAGTCTGGGTAATAAACACCATTTGTACCATAGAACTTAACATCGCCTCATCCTGTGTCATCCTCATCGTCACCAGCACTAAGGCTAGTGTACCAATCCATCTCCACAAGGGACTCCCTAGTGCTGCTTTCTTTTCTGCGTCCACACCTGGTCCGGTACTCTGCTGAAGTCTACTTTATACCCCAGAGCTCAGATTGAATTCATTAAAACAAGGGTACACATTGGCATTAAGTATGCAAGAATGTTCCAAGTTTCTTAACAACTGAAACATCTTTACTAGCACCTACTGTGAGTCACCCACTGCTCTAAGCATATCACAGCTACTAACAAATTTACTTCCTCTGTCTCTGTGAACTGGATTCTACTTTTCTATTGCCATTTTACAGATGGGAACACAAAGATCAAGCAACTTGCCAACAGTTGACTAGGTAAGGCAGAATTTGAAGTCTCATGGGAAAATCTAAGCACCCGAATGTTAAAACCTGTATCTTAAAAAGAAAAAAGATAACTCCAAAACAGCGAGTCTTTATTGAGCACCTGATATGTTGCTGTCATGAGAAGAGGGGCTATGTCCTCTACTTTCAATAAGGTAAAATATCAAGGTATAGTAGAAATCAAGGATTCAGATCAAACAGTTCAAGTTCTAAATAAATCAGGGAAAACAATGCTAAAAAAGGGGGCAGTGGCTTATCTAAAGGGAGGCAAAAACAGCAAGGTTTTGAATCAAATGTGAATCTCTCATTGCACTATTCCCTCAATAATACCATGTAGGTACATGAAAATATTTTGAGGGCAACATGTGCTCAAGTTTACGATACAATTATTATTGTTAATATCATTCCTTTCTCACCAGGCAAAGTGATTTTTTATTATTATTATTTTTTTTACACAGTGGGTGACTGACAAACAAGTTTAGTCTGTCTTAGGCTAGGAAGTTCCTTTTTGAAATCTGTAAAAAAAATAAAGTATTTTTGCAGGTCCAACATTACATTAGCACTTTCATCATTAATCATGTCTTGTGCTCACTGTCACCCCAATGTCTCTCTCTATAAACTTTTTACAGATTGGAAACAGGTGACCTGTTTCCTGCACTTCCTTTCAGAGATGAAATACCAGCAACACTACAGTGTATTAGCTCCTCTCATCCAGGCTAATGAGGGCCTGGGCACCAATGAACCTGCCCTGTAGAATTAAGGCTGATGCATGTTGGTAGTTCATGAATGGGACAGCAACAACAGTAAAAAGCCACGAGGGTTGTAAGAGAGTTGTTAGATGCTTAGTAAGCTATTTCTGACTCACGGTAACAATAGAAAACGGTGCACAACAAAAAGCATTGTCCTATCTTGTGCCATCTTCTCACAGACATGTTTGAACCTATTGTCGCGGCCATTGTGCCTACCAATCTCCTTCATCTTCTTTTTTTTTTTCAGACCCTCTACTTTACCAGGCATAAAGCCAAGGAACTTGTTCAAAGCACATGAAATAACCACTCACCACCTTTGTTTCTGCAGAGGTATCTGACTGCATTTCTGCCAACACAGGTTTGCTTGTTTTTATGAAAGTCCATGGTATCATCCCTATGTATTGCCAGCACCGTAAGTCAAACTCACCCATTTCTTTTTAGTCTTCTTTATTCATTGGCCACCTTTGAAAAACATAGGAAGCGATTTAAAATATCATAACTTAGGTCAAACACACCTTAGTCCTCTATGTGACTTAGTTAGTTAGTTTCTTTCAGACATTGTAAGGAGTTCTTGGCATCAGATTTCCCCAAAGTGTGTGTGTTTGCTATGCCTCTGTAACAAGGCTGAAAACTATCAATAAGTTCAGAAGAGGTACAAGCAACAATGAAAGAAAAGATTCCAAAGGCAAAGGTCTGCTACTCTGATAGCATGCCAGATGTGATGTTCTTCAGATTCCTTCAGAGTTGCTAAAGCCATCCTTGAACTATTATTAGTACAGGAAGAGGGCAATTCTACACAAGTGTAGATAGTTGTTTAGATGTAATAATTTGTTTTTAATCTTGTGTGTAAATGAATACAGAGGTTAGTCAGTAGGTGCGTACTAATCTAAAATAAATGAATACATTAGAATTAATCAGATATTCAGCCTATATAAATCGGTGATTTATAATGATATTAGCACAAATTGCAATGATAAATCATTTTAAAATTAGATCCAGTCCTCCTTAAGGCTGCAAGTACTCTGGGGATTTGAGCTGAACTATAGACAACTTTAATATGTAGATTGGTCTGGCAGCAGCCTAGAGACAAAAGCAGAAGACTGAGAGAACAGAGGGTAAGAGTAAGCCACATGGAAGAAGCACACCAGTCTGTGTGACCATGAGGTGTCGAAGGGATCCAGTATTGGGCATCAAAGAACTAAAAATTACATCATTATAAATAAGGGACAGTACAGATGGGGACCCAAAGCCCATCAATAGGTGAAGCAATATCCACTTATAGAAGGGTTGCAGGGAGGAAGTGAGTCAGTCAAGGTACAATGTAGTTACAATGAAATATGCAATTTTCCTCTAGTTCTCAAATGCTTCCTCCCATCCACTCACGATCCCAACTCTATTTGACAAACCCAGCTAAATCAGAGGATGTACAGTGGAGCTGGAAACATGGGGAATTCAGGTTAGATGATCCTTTCAGAACCAGTGGTGGGAGTGGTGGTACTGGGAGGGTGAAGGGAGGGTGGAATAGAAAGGGGGGACCAATTTCAGTGATCTACACATAAGCTCCTCTCTGGGGTATGGACAACACGGAAGTGGGTGAAGGAATACACTGGAGAGTGTGCGATATGAAAAGTAATAGCAATTTGTAAATTATTAAGGGTTAGTGGGGGAGGGGAATATGGGGAGTTGGTACTGGGGGTTTGAGTGAAGGAAGAATGATTTGAGAGTGATGATGGCAATAAGTGTGTAAATGTGATCTGCATACAATTGATGTATGCATTCATTGTTGTGGGAGTTGTATGAGCCCCCAATGAAATGATTTATTTTTTTAAAAAGAGGGGGAATCTTTCTTCAAAGAAATGGAAAAAATGATTACCAACTTCATATGGAGAGGGAAGAAGCCCAGATCTCCTTAAGAAGAAGGACACTATGGGAGGGCTTGCTTTACTTGACTTTAGTGCATACTATACTGCCACAGTGGTCAAAAGAACATGGGGTTGGCATAATGATAGATACTGAGACCAATGAAAAAGAATTGAACACCCAGAAATAAAAATACCAGCATACAGACAACTGATCTTTGATAAGGGTCCAAAAAATATTAAATGGGAAACAGATGGTCTTTTTTTTTT